>JARQOC010000001.1:502444962-502598966 GCA_033576535.1 Allobates femoralis | reverse complement strand
AGGTAAATACATCATTACCAAGTCAATAATCTGCAACCATTTATACTAAGCAAATAGTGCTTCCCTTGGCAATTCAAATGTGTTAGTATGTAAAATATATATGGACTAATAAACCATGGTAGATCTTTACGTGAATCCAAATACAGCCCCAGGAATTTGCTGAACACCACACAATACTATGTAAAGTAAGAAAGACAATACAGTCCATGTTCTGTATGTCTACAACTGAAGGTTACTAGACAGCACAGGGGAAAACTGAACCTACAATAGTAATCACATGTATTAGGAGCCTTATTTATTTAAGGAAGCAGGAGAATGCCAGGAATTCCTCATTCGTGTAGTATAATGGAGATGCCAGATTGTGTCTTGTACAATTTTATTGTTTATTTCAGTAGAGTGAATTGAAGTTGACATGTTGTAATGACAAGGGTCTGGATCAAATTCTTCATGATTTGTCTACATTTTTTCAGTCTTTGTTAACATTTGCGAAAAATGAGCGGAATTTATTTAGAATTGTTCTGCTTCAGCATAGTTTAAGATGTACATGTTGAATGAAATCAGTGTGGAATATAATAAATATGGTATAAGCTGTGATACATCTTAAGGTACCTTTACACACAGAGATACATTGCTTGCAATTCACTGGTTGCAGTGAAATCATGGACACATTGTTCCATTTTGTTGCCATGTACAAGTGGAACAATGTGTCCATGATTTCACTGCAACCAGTGAATTGCAAGCAATATATCTCTGTGTGTAAAGGTACCCTTAGGCTACTTTCACATACCGATTTTGTAAAATCCGATGCTGTCCGATATAAATCGGACAGCATCGGATTCTTCTAATGCCTGGAATCGGGTGCCAAATAGGCATCCGATTCCGACAGAAAATAGGATGCCCGCCCTCCTGTCAGATCGCTCCCTGAGAGCTGTCAGTCTCTCCCCCGGTCCTCTTCTTTATCCCCTGTGTCTCCCCTCTTGGCCCCCTGTCCTCTCCTCTTATCGCCCGGTCCTCCCCTCTTGGCTCCCGGTCCTTTCCTCTTATCCCCTGTGTCTCCCCTCTTGGCCCCCGGTCCTCCCCTCTTGGCCCCCGGTCCTGTGTCTCCCCTCTTGGCCCCCGGTCCTCCTGCACGACTCCTGCACGGTCCCGCGCGTCTCCGGTATCTTGCTGTTCTCTCTTCTGTGCTGCCAGGACCTCTCGTGATGTCACAATCACATGACTGCCGGCTATTGGTTCCTGGCAGTCATGTGATTGTGACATCACGGCAGGTCTTATCAGCACAGACGGCAAGATACCTGGAGATACCGGAGACGCCGGGAGACGTCGGGGGCCTCGTGGACAGGTGAGCATAGTTTTTTTTTTTTAATTAACCCATTCATTCACTTTTGGAGCGATTTTAGTGTACTGAGCATGCTCAGTACACTAAAATCGGTCCGAGGAGACATCAGATGTTTCCTCGGACCCTGCTCCATGTTAAATTGATCGGGTCAGATCGGATGTGCACTAAATGCCATCCGATCTGGTCCGATCCGAATCTGTCAGATTTTATTTTCGGTGCAAAAATCGGAGCAAGCTCCGATTTTTGCACCGATAAAAAAATCGGACAGATTCGGATCGGACCAAATCGGATGGCATTTAGTGCACATCCGATTCGGTCCGATGCCCATAGGGCTGCATGGGGTCCGAAAATCGGTCCGATGCTGTCCGATTTTTATCGGACAGCATCGGAAATGCTAAAATCGTTATGTGAAAGCAGCCTTAGAGAGGAACTCCAGTGAGAACATTTTTGTACAGTTCCAGTCCTTCTACATGATGAAGCAGAGCTGTACACTGCAGTTCTAGGATCTATAGACCACTTATAATTCAATAAAATCATACCTACTCTTTTGCTCTGACCTCCCTTCAGGGGACATAAAATTTCAGCCTGACAGTCTCACGCTGTTGCTCAGAGCTGGAGGTGTGGACCCTGGGAGCTGCAGGATCATCCTGCATTCCAGCCCCCTCACACGTCTGTATAGGGAGGGGGTGTGGCCACTGCCCCCATGCTCATACTACAATTCAGCCTCTGATATGCCATCCTTTCTGACAGGGGTGTTCTGTTTTGAAATAGCAATCATATCACCAAGCAGATATAAATACATGCTGTGATCCTCTCCTGTACAATGATATAATGGTGCATAATGTGTACTATCATGTATGAGGCTGGGAGAACAGGCAAATCACTATACCGATCAGCTCTGTCATGGTCTCCACTCGCCCATAGCTACTTGGTAGTTTCCGGTTCCTGCAACTTTCAATGCTTTCTAACTTTCTAGCTATAGGAGAGGGGAAACTATGGCAGAGCTGATCAGAGTAGTGTTTTGCCTGTTCTCCCAGCCTCATACATATCAGTACACATTTTGCACCATCATATCATTGTACAGCAGAAGATCACGGTGTGTATTTATATCTGCTTGGTGACATGATTGCTATTTCAAAACACAACACCCCTGTCACATAGGATGGTATATCAGGGGCTGGATTGTAGTATGAGCATGGGGCCAGTGGTCACCCCCCCTCCCTATACAGAAGTGTAAGGGGGGGTTGGATTGTAGGATGATCCTGCAAATCTCACCATTCACACCCCTGACACACCTCCTGTCACTGCTGCTGCATGAGGCTGACAGGATGAAATTTTATGTACCCTGAGGGGAGTCTGAGCTGAGGAGCAGATATGATTTTATAGATATATTAGACATCTATAGATCCTAGAACTGCAGTGTACAGCTCTGCTTCATCATATAGCAGGGCAGGGACTGTACTAAAAAGTTTTCTCTCCCCGGAGTTTCCCTTTAAGGTTTAGTAAATTTTATCAGTACTAATTTTAGGTTGTTTTTAAGCAAATTTTTCAGCTGATCCATACTGAAGAAATCATTGACAACAAGATTCTTGCATTCTAAATATCTATGTCATTATCTATGTCATATCTATCAGCATTAGTGCAGTGTTACCGGAAAGGTAAGACTGCGTTAACGATGTCAATTCATCCTTATGGCAGATGGAACCTTGCGCATATTGCAAATGACCGCATCTAAGTGCTGGAGTTTGAAATCTTTTTTTTCAAAGCGCATCAAATGACGCGCACTTCTGCGTCATGTGATGCACTTGGAAAAGCACGAGATTTCAAACTCCAGCACTAAAGGGCCCGTCACACACTACGATATCAGTAATGATGTCGTTGAAACGTCTCTGATTTTGAGACCTTCAAACAACGTTGTAACGACGGCTTTGCGTGTGACACGTTGATATGACCAGTGATAAGTTGGCTGATCATTGATCGCAGGTTTGAGAACAGGACCATAAATCAGTCGTTGATCGTACGTTTGATTTGCTGCATCGTCATGTGTGACAACGTGATAACGATCTCATTTACGACTTCGTCTATTCACAACTGGAGGACGTAGGCAACCTAATGATCGCAAGTATCGTTCGCTGGTCGCAGAATCGTTGCTGCGTCGTTCTCTATATCAGTTCGTGTGACACCTCATTAGCAATCATTGAACATTATTCCAGCGATGTAGGTCAAGTCGGATCGTTGGTCGGTTCGCTGCGCAGCACCATAGATCTACTGTATAAGCCTTCAGGACCCTGGACAGCGCACATAATATACGTACATTAGGTATAGTTTGAGCGCTGCTCACAGGGGAGCTGTGGCTTCATTCATAAAAATGTACAGAGCCGACAGGAGTAGGTTTACTGTACATAACATATTAACCTATTACATGCCAACCTAAGTAGGTAGCATGTCTCTAGGGGGGGTGGGCACCCCCTAGAGACATGAAAGGCATAATTATTATCATTAATTAAGCTTTATTCATAGATTTTACAGTTTGCTCATCCCTGCGGCCGCAGGGATGAGCAAACTATCCGGTAACCGGATAGACCCGGATTACACATCCAGAGCAATCCGGTTACCGGATTGCGGCTTGTCTGAAGCCAATTGCGTTCATGGCATCCGGATCTGGATTCGGAGAACGCAATTTCAGTAATAAATGTGACCCTAGCCTAAATGCAGCAAATATGTAGTAGGTTTTCATTTCAGTCAGGAGTAAAAAGCAAGTGTTTGTGTGTGCATGAGCTTTCTGTTATCTAAGGCTAGGGTCACATTTGCTGAGAAAACTTAAGATCCTGATCCGGTTTTGAGCTGTTAAAAAGCTCAAAACCGGATCAGGAACTGCAGCCCATAGGAGCCCATTATGTAAACTGGATTGCACTACAAGCAATCCGTTTACCGCTTGTGGATTTGCAGCTTGTGGTAAAAATCCTGCAGGCTGCAATTTTTGCAGCGGTTTGCAAACCGTAACAGGCTTTCTATAATGGGCTCCTAAGGGAGCCCATGCGGCTGCCGCAAGGCACATGTGAATGCCTGCGGCAGCCGTATGCTTTGTTCATCCCTGCTGCCACAGGGATGAACAATGTGTTAAATGTTAATAATAGATGTGGTCAACATGTCTCTAGGGAGTGCCCACCTTCCCTAGAGACTTGCTGTCCACTCAGGTGGGCATGTGAGGGGTTAATGTGGGCATTTATAGTATTGCCGGCTATTGTCAGCATTTTCAATTTTATGAATGAACCCGGCATCTCCTCACTGTGTAGGACATACAGTACGCAATGTACGTACTGTATGAGCCGCTATCCATGGTCCAGAAAGCATTAACATTAGGTCTATGATGGTGCGCTGCCCATAGATCTAATGTTAATGCTTTCAGGACCAAGGCTAGCGGCTCATACAGTACGTACATTACGTACTGTATCTACTACACAGCAAGGAGACGCCGAGTTCATTTATAAAATTGAAAATGCTGACAATAGCCGGCAATACTATAAATGCCCACATTAACACCTCACATGCCCACCTGAGTGGACAGCATGTCTCTAGGGAGGATGGGTACCCCCTAGAGACATGTTGCCCACATCTATTATTAACATCAAACCTTTGTTCATCCCTGCGGTAGCAGGGATGAACAAAGCATACGGTAACTGGCTTGCTCCAGATTACACATCCTGAGCAATCCGGTTACCGAATTGCGGTTTGCAGTACACATTTTGTGAAAAAAATGTGTGTGAAGGCAATTAGGCTTACAGCATCCGGATCTGGATGCGGTAACCGCAATTACCCTTCCAAGTGTGACCCTAGCCTAATAGGTTTTGCTGGTTCTGTAAATAGCAGCTTTTTATTAACATTAGTGATGAGCAAGTGTAATTGTTACTATTCACTACTCACACCGTATTTCTGTACTTGCCTCGCGATGTTTGCATCTCCCGTCCAGCAGTTTTGGCGCCTGATTTGTAGCCACTACATATGCTGAGCTTCTTAGCCAATTACAGTAATGTCACAGCCATCTTGATTGCCGCAGCGTCATAGGGTCTATGAAAGTCCTTCCGCCGCTATTTTCTGCACATTGCATCTGTGGCGCCCCACATGGTCAGGCGTCACACCGGGGTATTGCACCAGTAAAAGTGGTGTAATCTTCCCCAACTGCAAGTGGATGCTGGGCTGGTGGGTGGGACCCATTCCTGCACTCCCACATTAGAATAGTAGTGGGAGGTTACCCGGAAGGTATCTAGCACCTTTAGGGAGAGCGAAGAGAGTTATGAGTTTTAGAGGAGACAAGCCGAGTCGGGAAGTCTAACAGGACAGCTCTAGGCTGATCCTGAGGGAAGATGAAAGGGGATCCTGAGGGGATCCTGAGAGAGGGTGCCTGATGCGTGAATCTGGGCCCAAGAGAGTAAGGGGGAACCCCAGCGTGGAGCGACCATACTCCAGGGAATTCCCCAGTCCACCACGGGAATGCCGGGCCCGAGGAAATGGCCAGAGTCTACCTCTGAATTCGTCAACCGGCTGCTGCGGTCTGTTCACCGGCTGCGGCACCCTGCCAAAAGGAGCGGTCTGCCTGCTTTTTCACTTCAAGGGAGGGGAGCCCCAAGACTACCTTCAAGGAGTAATTGGGTATAGACTCATCCTAGGCGGGGAAGAAAGGACACATGTTCGTCAACTAAGGCATACCACGAGTAACACCATACCACTTGGCATCCACTTGCAGCCACCCATAGAGCTACCAATTTCTTTAACAACTTTTGCTGAACTGTGGACGTGTATGCTGATGACTGTTTACAGTAAAGTACCTGGGAGAGTGACTTTGCCTCCGTGTCTTTGTGTCATTATCATCAACCTGTTTGCTTACAGCAACGCTGCCCTGGAGGACCAACTCCACCTGTAGGGAACTTTGCCATTCCTGCCGCAATACCATCATCCTCCGGAGGAATGTGGCGGCGCTGGTGATCCCTCACCAGGTACTACAGGTGGTGTCACGTGACAAATAACCCTTTTCCTTGTACATAACCCCTCTATTGAAGGGTCACCGTGATAATCATGGACCCGGACACAGAAAAGGCCACCCTTTGTGGTGTCCGTTCCTGTCCGTGGGATCCTACAAAAAGTAGGATCCCATGGACAGGAAAAAAATCGTTATGTGAAAGCACCCTTATTATAGTCTGTGCTACAGTAAAGTTTTTATTAAAGGGAACCAACCACCCCAAATGACCCCCCCGGACTGTTAATATGTGTCCCTACACCCAGCACACACATTTGGGGCAATCGTTTTTGCTAAAAAAACTGTTTAGTAGAAGCTAAGATATAGCTTTATGAAGTTTAATAAATTGAGACGGATGGGTGTTACCTAGCTTTGTCCATGTGCAGTGTTCGTGCTTGTCAGATTCCTCTCCCCCTCCCCTCTCACTTTCTAAGAGCCTGGCCGCGTCATGAAAGGGGCGGGACTAAATCGCGACTAGCCCCGCCCCTTTCATGACGCGGCCAGGCTCTTAGAAAGTGAGAGGGGAGGGGGGAGAGGAGGCTGACAGGCACGAACACTGCACGTGGACAAAGCTAGGTAACACCCATCCGTCTCAATTTATTAAACTTCATAAAGCTATATCTTAGCTTCTACTAAACAGTTTTTTTTAGCAAAAACGATTGCCCCAAATGTGTGTGCTGGGTGTAGGGACACATATTAACAGGCAAGGGGGGTCATTTGGGGTGGTTGGTTCCCTTTAACTTTATTGTTTATGTGCTGGATTGTTTCTGTAAACACGTGCTTTGATACTGCCCTACAGAGACTACTGAACAAGCCACAGGCCTCTGGCCTGACGGTCTGAGGTATTTAAATGCAAAACACTACACAAATTCCTGTGGAACAGGGCTGGACAAGTGCAGTCCATCAGGGGTTGCAAACAGTGCATGTGTTAAGGATTGACCCAAAGTGCTGTAATCATCACCTCTGCAGGTGTTGAAATTAGCATCTGTGCAATGCTAAGAAAATCCTGAAAACGTGCACTGTTTTCAGACTTTGAGGACCTGCCCTAGAAGTCTGTGTGGAAGTAGCCAGAGAACAAAAGGAATCTTTCAGCCTTTCACTACAACTGCAACTCTCCCTGGATTCTCTTAGGCCCTATGCCCATGGTGCGCTGTTTGATTATTTGCTGCCCCAAAATCTGCACCAGTTCTACAAGGAAAAAAGACACAGCACTTCTGAACTCTCAGACTTTGCTAGCTTCAAGCTAGACATGTAGATTTTGATGTAAATTCTTAAAATCTTACAACAATATGGTGAGTCCAGGATTGCAGACAGGAGAAAAGGGACTGATGGACGTACTATCACTCCAAATAATTCCAAATTCAAAGGCTGTATGAATTCATCAGGTGGTATTTATTCTATGCATTTCAGGGACAAGCCCCTTCCTCAGGAATACCACAAAAAATGACACAGTAAAGAGATGTACCAGATGTACATCTCTTTACTGTGTCATTTTTTGTGGTATTCTTGAGGGAGGGGCTTGTTCCCGAAATGCATAGAATAAATACCACCTGATGAATTCATACAGCCTTTGAATTTGGAATTATTTGGAGTGATAGTACGTCCATTAGTCCCTTTTCTCCTGTCTGCAATCCTGGATTCATATTGAGGGAGGACTGCTGCAAACCGTGGAAAAGCTTGACATCTATAGTTGTCAAAGGTGCAAAAAGCGGTTGTGATTTCTCACAATCCTAACAGGTGAGCGGATGTCATTATTCTTCTGTTTTCCAAAAAGTTCAGTCAGATATATTATGTGTGCAAAATTATTTGGCAAGTTTTATTTTAGAGGATTATTTTTATTATTGATCAACAACTATGTTCTCAATCAACCCAAAAGACTCATAAATATCAAAGCTTAATATTTTTGGAAGTTGGAGTGTTTTTTTTTAGATTTGGCTATCTTAGGAGGATATCTGTTTGTGCAGGTGACTATTACTGTGCAGAATTATTAGGCACCTTAAAAAAAAACAAATATATTCCCATCTCACTTGTTTGTTTTCACCAGGTAAACTAATATAACTGCACAAAATTTAGAAATAAACATTTCTGACATGCAAAAACAAAACACAAAAAAAATTAGTGACCAATATAGCCACCTTTCTTTATGATGACACTCAACAGCCTTCCATCCATGGATTCTGTCATTTGCTTGATCTGTTTACAATCAACATTGCGTGCAGCAGCCACCACAGCCTCCCAGACACTGTTCCGAGAGGTGTACTGTTTTCCCTCCCTGTAGATCTCACATTTTAGGAGGGACCACAGGTTCTCTATGGGGTTCAGATCAGGTGAACAAGGGAGCCATGTCATTATTTTTTCTTCTTTTAGACCTTTACTGGCTAGCCACGCTGTGGAGTAGTTGGATGCATGTGATGGAGCATTGTCCTGCATGAAAATCATGTTTTTCTTGAACGATACTGACTTCTTCCTGTACCACTGCTTGAAGAACTTGTCTTCCAGAAACTGGTAGTAGGTCTGGGAGTTAAGCTTCACTCCATCCTCAACCCGAAAAAGTCCCACAAGTTCATCTTTGATGATACCAGCCAGTATCAATACCCCACCTCCACCTTGCTGGCATCTGAGTCAGAGTGGAGCTCTCTGCCCTTTGCTGATACAACCTCTGGCCCATCCATCTGGCCCATGAAGAGTCACTTTCATTTCATCAGTCCATTAAAACCTTTGAAAATCAGTCTTAAGATATTTCTTGGCCCAGTCTTGACGTTTTATCTCATGTTTCTTGTTCAAAGGTGGTCGTTTTTCAGCCTTTCTTACCTTGGCCATGTCCCTGAGTATAGCACACCTTGTGCTTTTTGATACTCCAGTAACGTTGCAGCTCTGAAATATGGCAAAACTGGTGGCAAATGGCATCTTGGCAGCTTCACGCTTGATTTTCCTCAATTCATGGGCAGTTGTTTTGTGCCTTTTTTTGCCCAACACACTTCTTCAGACCCTGTTGGCTATTTGCCATGAAATGCTTGATTGTTCAGTGATCACGCTTCAAAAGTTTGGCAATTTCAAGACTGCTGCATCCCTCTGCAACACATCTCACAATTTTGGACTTTTCAGAGCCCGTCAATTTTCTCTTCTAACCCATTTTGCCTAAGGAAAGGCATTTGCCTAACAACTAAGCACACTGTATATAGGGTGTTGATGTTATTACACCACACCCCTCCTCATTACAGAGATGCACATCACCTGATTTACTTAATTGGTAGTTGGCTCTTAAGCCTATACAGCTTGGAATAGGACAACATGTATAACAAGTATCATGTGTTCAAAATACTCATTTGCCTAATAATTTTGCACACAGTGTACACCAGGGGTCTCAAACACATGGCCCGAGGGCCGCATGCGGCCCCTGGGCCTTCACTATGCAGCCCGAGGCACCTTGGATAACTTAATTATGTATCGCCCCAGTGCAGGGGGCCACTGCAGTCCTCGCTGTGTGATGACTTCCGTCCGCGGCACTAACAAGCTCTGCCACTCAGCAAGATCAATGCAAGCTGCCAGCCAATGAGAGGCCCGCAGCTGATAGCGGAATATGACGTCACCTGCGGGCCTCTGGCTGGCAGATTGCATTGATCTTGCAGAGCAACAGAGCTTGTCTGAGCGGTGGCAGGAGGAAGTCATAGCACAGCGGAGGCCAGAAGTCAGCACAGCGGGGACCGAGGCGGCCCCCTGCACTGCAGCGATGCATCATTAAAGTGAGAAAAGTGTGAGTGTGTGTGAGGGTGTGTGTGTGTGGGTGAGTGTGTGAAGTGTTGTGTATGTGAGTGAGGATGTGTGTATAAGAAAGTGTGTGTGAGTGTGTGTATGGATGTGTGGATGTGTGAGAGTGTGTGTGAGAGAGTATGCGTGTGTGTGTGTGTGGGGGTTTGTGTGTGAGTGTGAATGAGTGTGTATGTGAGTGTAAAAAGAAGGTAAAACAGGATGGGGGGCATCACTATAAAAGTAGATCAGGATGGGGAACATCAGTACAAAAGTGTATCAGGATCGGGGACATCACTACAAAAGGGGATCAGGATGGGGACATCACTACAAAAGGGGTTCCGGATGGAGGACATCACTACTAAAGGGGATCGGGATGGGGGACATCAGTACTAAAGGGGATTGGAAAGGGGGACATCACTACTAAAGGGGATCTAGATGGGGGACATCACTAGAAAAGGTGATCAGGATGGGGATATCACTAGAAATGGGGTTTGGGATGTAGGACATCACTAGAAAAGGGGATCGGGATGAGGGATATCACTACTACAGGGGATCAGGATGGGGAACATCACTAGATAAAGGGATCAGGATGGGGACATCACTAGAACAAGGGATCAGGATGGGGTCATCACTAGAAAAAGGGATCAGGATGGGTGACATCACTAGAACAAGGGATCAGTATGGGGGTCATCACTAGAAAAAGGGATCAGGATGGGGGACATCACTAGAAAAAGGAATCAGGATGGGGAACATCACTAGAAAAAGGGGATCAGTATGGGGGACATCAGTAGAATAGGAAATTACTACATGATGGAGTCATTACTACAAGAAGGGGATCAGGATTTGTATTTTACTACATTGAGCAAAAAATTCTGGTATTACTAAAAATATCACTTAGTCCTACAAGGGATGTGGCCCCCCGCAATAAATGTTGTTCTATGTGCGGCCCACCAACCCAGCAGAGTTTGAGACCCCTGGTGTACACTATTGTGCGCCCCTCTTCCATTTCAGCTTTTTCTTTCTAAGCAAGCACGCAGGCACTGGTGAGCGTGTGACAATCTGTGTTATAACAAGCATTACTGTGGTTCAGACTCGAGGGGTCACACAAGTACTATCCCACAAGTTTGAACTGCGCTGCACTCCCTGATGTCACTGTTCCTCACATGCACTGTCTCAAGATACTGACAACTACCATTTACGTTTCATGCAATATCGCAGCTCTAATGAGACAGTTAGTGTTACTAGCAATGACGCCATTGAGGTTATCTCAGATCACAGAGGGGGATTCCCTGCTGTGTGATACCTGCTGGGTAACATTATACAACCTCAGGGAAGTAATAAGGATGTCTGAGGTTCATGAGCGGGACCGGATGCATGGTGACAGCGGCACTGAAGCTTGCAAAATAATATTGTAGGAAGATAATATCTGTGCCAAAACAGTGAAGCTCCACTGTAAAATGGTTTAAGCTGTGTTTAGCAGCTTTTGGGCCCCTTTGAAGGTGTTTTCTAGACCCTTGATATTATCTTCCATTGATTTGAATGGGGTTTGGAAGTTCAGTGAACTGTTGGCCGATTTATTTGGCAAACATATGCCCGTTCGATGAACCGAACCAAACCTGAACTTCAAAAGGTTCACTTATCTCCATTCATTACCTCAATCTGAAGTACACTTGGGTTATGCAGCAAGAAAATTATCCAAAATACACAAGGAAGTCCACCTCTGAATGGCATAATAAAGACAAAATTAACATTTTGGAGTGGCTTATTCAAAGTCCTGACCTTAATCCAATTAGGATGCTGTGAAATGACCTTGAAAAGGCGGTTCATGCTTGAAAATCCTCCAATGTAGATGAATTACAACAATTCTGCAAGACGAGTAGGCCAAAATTACTCAAGAGTGTTTTATGGACTCATTGCCAGTTATTGAAAATGTTGGATTGCAGTTGTTCTTGCTAAGGGTGGTCCAACAAGTTATTAGGTTTAAGGGCAATCATTTTTTCATATAGAGCCCAGTAGGTTTGGATTTTTTTTCGCTTAATAATAAAGACCTTCATTTAAAAACTGCATTTTGTGTTTACTTGTGTTATCTTTGTCTAATATTTACATTTATTTGGTGATCTAAAACATTTAAGCATCACAAACATGCAAAAGTATAAGAAATCAGGAAGGGACAAACACTTTTTCATACTACGGTATGCGTTTTTTCACACTAAAGGTATACATTTGCCTAATGTGTGAGAATACTGGAATAAAACATACTGTATGCATTTTCACAATAATATAGACTTATATTGGATCAAGTCCCTTAATCCTTAATGACCCAGGCCTTCCCTTTACATTCTAGCTCACCTCCCTCCCTTTGTTGCAAGCTCATGTGCTGAACTTACATCATTGATCTGATCATTCGACATGTGCAGCTAAGAGATCCAGGTGGATCAGGTGGCTGGAATCACACCACGATTTTTCGGATTCAGGGCTGTCTAGTGTGAACCGGACAGCCCTGTACGCGATTTTGCCCCTATTGTATCCCTATGGTGCCAGATGGGGCCAGATGGCAGTTAATTGCCATCCGGTTTGGTGTCTGTCCAGCAGGATCTGGCTGTTTTAGTTTTTTGTCACAGACACAAAATCAGAGCTTGCAGCATTTTTTGTGTCCGGGGCAAAAATCAAACAAAACCGGATCCGGGGCAATCCGGCACCCATAACATAGGAGTCTATGGGCGCCGGATCCGGCAGAAAAATGATCCGCTTCTCAGACACCAGGTGCTGAAAGAGCGGCAACTGTGAAATTCAAACCGCACTCGTTCAGCACCTGGACAGCGCAGCTGAAAGAGCCGCGGCTGAAATTTCAGCACCGTGGCTAGCTCCCCTCCAGCCACTATCCTGAAATTTCAGCACTGGACAACGGCAGCTGCGCGCAGGAATGATTCCGGCACAAAACACGATCGGAGGGCATATTTGCCCTCCAGTTCTGTTTGTCTGCAACTGTCAGGTTTTGTCCAGTGCATCCTGCAAAACACCAGACAGAAGCTGACAGGGAAAAATCATGGGTGAAGCCAGCCTTAGATTGTGCTGTCAAACTCTGACAGCGCAATCTAACAGGAGCTGGCAGGGATCATGCTAGTCCCCGCCGCCATCTGTGACCCTGTGAAGCGATCACAGGGTTTCGATGTGCTACCATGACAGCAAGGGGTCAGATGATTACCCCTGTCACTGTTGTGACTCACTTTCCATGAATGCTGACCGAATGTTGGCATTCAAAGGAGATGAGATTTTCTGCTTTTGCAGAGCCATTCATAGGTGTGGCTCTGTACTGCAGAAGTGATTGGATACTGCAGTGTTGAAGCACCCTAAAAGGGCAAATAAAATAAATAAGAGGTGAATAAAAAAAGTTTTAAAAATATGACAGAAAAATATAAAAAAAAAACATGAAAATTCAAATATCCCCCTTTTGCCTCTGTGAAAATAAAACTGTAAAAACCTCAAATATTTGATATTGCCATATTCAGACATGCCCGATCTATCAAAATATATAAAAAATTTAGTTGATCGGTAAACTGCATAACAGAAAAAGGTAAAAATCACAAAATGTAATTGTTTTGGTCGCTGCAAAATTGCCATAAAAAGCAATAATGGGTGATTAAAAGATTGCATCTCTCAAAAAATGTTACAATTAAAAATGTCAGCTAAAGATGCAAAACTGACAATGCACAGGTCTCGAAAAATGCATCTTTTTTTTTTTGCAAATGTCTTAATTTTTTTTACCATTTCGATATCAGTAAAAGTATACACATTAGGTATCTACAAAACTATACCGACAAGTAGAATCATATAGTCAGGTCATTTTAACATATAGTAAACATGGTAAAAAAAAAAAGCCAAACAATGACATTGCACTTTTTTTTGCAATTTCACCGCATTTGGAATCTTTTTCCCCCAATTTTCCAGAACAATATATGGTAAAATTAATGGTGTCATTCAAAAGTACATCTTGTCTCGCAAGAAACAAGCCCTCATACGGCTATGTTGATGTAAAAATAAAAAGATTGGAAGAAGGGGAGGAAAAAACAAAAACGAGAAACGGAAAATTTCCAGGTGGCTAAGGGGTTAATATACTTTGCTTTTAATTACAGGTTTCCTCGTATGTGACAGAGAGCCGTTTGGGACTCCTCGGACACAAGAGTCCTGGCATGGCTGTCATGTCTGCACTCTACATAGCTGCATGGTTTTGCTGTCACGTCTTGCCTAGATAACTTTTCCACCTTAGACTATGTAACAGTTTGCTGTAGTATTGTACAATGCACTCTATTGTACATAGCATGTATGGCTTCATCAAGGCCTTGAATCCGTTTCCTTTTCGTGTTTGTTATTCTGAAACTGAAGACGTTTTCCCAATCGTTCAGGAAGCCCTTCAGATTTTCTTTTGATCTGCTTACCGCAGGCAGTAATTATTTAGGGTGTGGCTGGGAATTACTGTACATGAAATGTGTTTTAAATGAATCACAGAGAAAAGATTTCTCATGTTTTTATATAAAAGAGCATATTCAAAGTGCCCATGTTGAATGAATATTGCCAGATTCCCAGGGGATCTGCCAATCGTGCTAACTACAATTACTACTGGAACAAAGTCACGGTCTGCCTGGCAATCAATGAATATAACAGTTATTGCTGGAATCCAGTTTATTCTTTAGTAGTTAAGACTTTATACTGATTTTGTGCGAATGTCTAATTGGCACAATACATGATACTTATGTTTTAGTGACCTTTTCCTTTTTTTTTTTCCTGTTATTAGATGTTAAAATACCATTCCACGTCTGATATCTGGCCAAAGCTGGAATTACAGAATACAAAGTATCAGCCTATTATGCATATATACCTGTAGAGAGAAACAAACAAAAAAGTCCATGTTTTTGCAATTAAATTCCTTTAATCCATTATAAACAGATAACTTCTAATAATCTGATACATGAGATTGAATGATCATTAGCATCAGTGAATCTGGGAAATTAAATATTTAAAGAGAGCCTGTTGTGACAAAATAGACCCCTTTAATGTATAACCTATGAGGACTTCTTATTTATCCAGACAATACTGTATTTTGGATTGCAAACTTGTAAAATGCCACTCATGAGTTACCCAAGATTTCTAGGAGCCTGTTAGTATTTAAAGAGGTTAATGTAATTATCTACCATGTGATGGCTCACTCATTGTAAATACAAGTCTTGTAGATAACTGGCAGTGTTTAATGTGTGTAATGTAATTATCTACCTTGTGATGGCTCACTCATTGTAAATACAAGTCTTGTAGATGACTGGCAGTGTTTAATGTGTGTAATGTAATTATCTACCTTGTGATGGCCAACTCATTGTTCCTAGAGTCTTGTAGATGACTGGTGATGTTGACCATGTGTAATGTAATCATCTCAACTTTTGTCTTAGGAGGCTCAGAGGACTTAAACCTCTAAAATTCCTTTGTATTAGTATGGGTATTGCTGATACTATGTAAATTACTTCAGTTACCATTGTTTGTGGTCAGGATGTTATACGAAGTGTCTAAATGTCTATACTAAACCATCCATGACCCTTCTCTGCAAACATCATTTAAATGAACCTTGTCCAGACAGCTTGAGATCCAGCCAATGAAAAGACAGTCTTATTCCACCAATCGTGAAGTCCCCAATATCCTGCAATGATGGCTGAGGGTATATAAGGAGGTCTGTTCATTTTGAGCAACAGATTGGATACAGGCAGCTAATCTAGGATCTTCGGGTCCGATTGGCAAGCCATATCCCCGGCCTAGGCATTTCGGTGCTGGCCAAGGGGATCAGAACCTGGATTATGAGATCACAAGGACTTCAGCATCGAATGATCGGTTTCGGCCAGGGATAACAAAGATTACATAAGGACGCAACCCAGATTGGGATGATCCAGTCACCTGGCTACAGACTTTGCTGTGCTATATTCTAATCCCTGGTGAGCCAGCAGAAGGGTGAGACTCTGTTGCCTGTTACATTTTATGTTTTGCTGGTTATGTGTTATATGCTGTTGACTGTTTGGGGATCCAATAAAACCTTAATATTGTGGTTCCCTCACCCTGTGTTGTCTGAGTAGTGTTCCACCCATGGTTAAGGAGCACGGGCGTTCAGTTTGGGGATGAGCTCTGGTCCACATTGTTGTTCTAAAGGTGGCTGGGCCAGCGGACAAGAGCACCCACTGACCCCGGTGTCTCCACACCTGTCATGTGTATCGACCTGGGGAATCATAATGCAGGTCAATTTTAACATACAGTACTGTAGTACTAGGCTAGGAGGACGCTGACTAGAGATAAGCAAACATTTTGAATTTCCGGTTTGGCAGTTCAGTCAAACGTTTTGGCACACTGTCCTTGACCCAAAACATGACCAAAACCTCAACGGAAGTCACTGATTGGGAGTTCATCTCTCTGCCCACATACAGCCAGCCATAAGTACAACACTTCCGTGGATGGGAGGGCAGTTTTTTTTTCAAATTCATTTTGGACACACTTGTGTGAGCTGATCCAAAACTGGCCAAAGAACCAACTATACCCAACCACAGCGATACTTGCTCCAGTGCTTTGCAAACATAAAGCACCCGAACTCAACGCAGGGAAGTTTGGTGACCTGAACCAAACTGAACCTTGCCAGGTTCACTCATCTGTAGAGATGATAAAAAGACTGCAAACATCGGGGAAAGTAACAGATGAGAAGATGAATTAGGAAGTGTGCCTGATGTTGTTTTGTACTTTAGAAATTGTGCATAGGTTATGTGCCCACTCTCTCATGTACAATGTTGTGTTGGAAGAATGCTGGAAGCTGTTCAATAAAGAACTGTCTATTAAGAACTGTTGGCTTCTGTTTCTGTCTTCACTGTGGATTGGTTCTGGTGCACCAGAAGCAACAGTGGCAAGCAGTCTGCCAGAAGCTATGCCCTGCACCCCACAGTCTCATGAACCCAGCCACAAACCCTGTGCAAAATAGCAGTCAACAGCAGCATTGTAAGTAACTTGTGATGGGCAAACCTGAACTGTATAGATCATAGTCTGTACCGAAAACCTAGTGTTCGGGCACAAATCCCGAACATGGACTTCCCTGGGAAGTCTGTAATATAGTTTGGGTTCAGTTTTGGGGCGGAGGGCTATAAAAAAAAAGCAAATAGTTATTAAACAACTGCTCATAATTACCATGTCCTGCCGCTTCTAATTCTCAGGCCACTCATTAACTTCCTAGATATTCACTGCAGAGGGACCTAACAGCCAATCACAGATGCTATCACAGAGAATGGGCATCTGTGATTAGCTTTTGGAGTAATTTGGACACTGCCCATATGCGACGCCCACCAGGGCCATGGGGTACTCGGTACCGGGCCGGTCAGTTCTTTGGGAGATCACGGTGGTGGTGACTTGGCTTCGTTACCTTTGGCGTGCAGTAAAGGGGATATTTACAGGGGATATTTGTGATGCCACCTGTGGTACTCAGCTAGGCATGGCCGACACTGCAGATTTGTGACCACTGGGGAGATGGTAGTGCAGCCGGGTGGTATTGCTCCCTACAGGTGGAGTGAGGTCCCAGGGATGGTGTGGACAGTCAAATGCAGGAACAAGGCTCTGTCCATTTAGAGGGCCGCAGGGCGTGGAAGAAACAGGCACACAAAATTTGTGAAGTTCTTTACCTTTTACTTGCTGATCGGGTAAAGTCACCCAGCCGGGTGCTGTGCTCATCCAAAGTGCAGCCAGGTTAGCTCCCAGGAGATCAGCATCGCTCTGACGAGACACTATTGGTAGACCTTCCCAGGTTGCTCTCTCCCTGCACTGGATTCTTGCCTTGCCTGCCCTGCGCGTTCGCGAACAGGGTCCTAGGCTAATGGCTGCGGGCCTTGTCGGACGACTGCAGTGGCACGTCCCCTTACCCTAGTTCTACCCACCGTCCTGTGGATTATCCACGGGTTGTGGCCACTGTTCCTACAGACACAGTGGCCTCCGGCTTTTCTGGTAGGGACCTAGAGTACCCACACCAGATCGGGGCTGGTCCCCTCTGGCTCTCAGTATCTCCACCCGAGTCGTGTCGGGATTGGATTCTTGGACATGGATGAATCCCCCGCACCGTGTCCCCAAGGACTCTCTCAGTCCTGCGGCGGCTCTGGACACCTTCTTCCTCTTGACTCTCTCTTTTTCTAACCTTCTCCTAAATCCTCCTCCTGGCCAGAAGATGGGGCCCTCCTTAATCAGGGTCCACCCAACTCCCCTAGCCTGGAATTGGGACGGTGTTGAATGCAAACTCTGTGTCTCGGGTTTGCAACTCTTCTCACCTGGAACAATGACACCACATCTGTGGAGTAAGTGCAGCATCACTGTGGTGACCAGTCCACAGAGGCGCCACACATACATTCGAGATGCTAGGATGTATGGGCTATTTCAGGCTACTCCAGCAGCCAGTCATAGATGCCCAATTTGTGTGACAGCAACTGTGATTGGCTTTTGGACCCCTCACCAACTGACTGACATCATGGTACTGTAAAAGTAAATAAATAATTTTAAAAAATTGATGTAGTGCTTCATGGTATTTTTGATTCTCAGTGCAGATAAAGCAGACAGCTATGGGCTGCCACCCCCAGCTGCCTAGATTTACTTTGGCTGGTAATTAAAATACAAGGAAGCACATTATTTTTTTTTTTCATTATTTAAATAAATAATTAAAAAAAAAAAGTGCACTATGCCCATTTTTGATCACCAGCCAAGGTAAAATCCAGACAACTGGGAGCTAGGATTCTCAGCGTGGTAAGGCCCAAACTGAAAATTGCAGCCCACAACTTTCTTTCATAGCACCTATTTCAGGTGCTTTACCCCGCTCTTCCAGCGACCCTGGTGGGATGGCTCGCTGGATAATAAAGGGGTTAATACTAGCTTTGTATTGGCAGCTGGCGCTAAGCCTAAAATTAATAGTGTCAGGCCAATATTAGACCCGGCCACTATGAATTTCTAGCAAAGAGTACACATTAGCTGTGAACTCAGGTGACCTCATGAACAGCATCATGGAAAACAGATCCCAGCATTATAGTGAGCGCTTCCATTATGGGGAAGGCAGCGTGGACTCAGATTGAGATCTCAGCTCTCTGAGACCTCAATCTGTGTCTTCACCACCTCAGCAGCCATTTGCCATTGGGAGATCAATGGAGCCCTCCATGTATGCAGAAACAGCCCCATCACTGGGCCTGCAGCAATGCACCACTGCCAACTTCCACTAGTGACCCTGCCCCCTGTAACCTGGCTCCACCACTGCTGCAAACCCTCCCCAGTGGGCTACATTTGAATTATAAAACACACCCCATTTTACACCCAATTTGGGTGGAAAAAAGTACATTTTATAATCTGAAACATACTGTAGATGAAGGCTTTTTTTAATGAGGTGATATTTTTCAGTACCACTTTGAAGTATGAAACTTCTTTTGATCATTTTTAGTTTAATATTTGGGAGCCAGAATTAACAAAAATTTCAGGAATTGTCTTCATATATTTATTTATACTATTCATCATGTGTTTTTTTTTTTACTTTTTGTTTGCCTATTGAGGGCTGATATTCTTATTTTGGGCAATTTTGATACCAGTAATATTGCAGCTGCATGATGTAAAGAAGCAATTATATTGTACTAGCTGTGAGCCCGATTCTAAAGAATCGGGAGTCTAGAATCTGTATATAATTTTTTTAAGAGTTTTAAATAATAGACTTAAACACCAGATATATGACTAAGTAGGCGATGTAGGCAGAACTGTGAGGGTAGCAATATAGTGGAGGTGTAGAAAGAGTTAATGTCCGACTAACAGGACTATAAAAGAGTAGGAACTTATAAAGATATCAAAAAGGTTATTGAAGGAGTTAATGTCCCACAGGCACTCCCACAACAGACTCAGCGCTGTAAATTATATCCAAAATGGTGTTCAAGGGGTTAATGTACCAGTGGCAGTAGTTATAAACACTACCAAATATGCAGTTAATGCTGAACTGGTATATAATGGGTTAATTTCGCAGTGTCTTTACAACTATACACTGTGTAATAGAAATAACAACAATAATGGAATATAAGGGGTTAATATTCCTACTGGCAGTAGTAATAGAGACTACAAAGTATGGAGTTAAGGCAGAAATGGTATATTAGGGGTTAACTTTGCAGTGGCAGTACAACTACACACTGTGTTATAGAAATTACAGATAAAACGGAATGTAAGGGGTTAATGTTGCCACTGTTATGAGTACAATGAGAGAAGCGCCTCACTGGCCATTGAGATACATGGAGGACTTTGAGTTTGACTTTGAGTAAATTTGAAACTCAAAGTCCTCCATGTACCTCTATGGGAAGTGAGGCGCTATTCTCATTGGTCGCTGTGTGCTGGCGCCGACCAATGAGAATAGCGCCTCACTTACAGCGGTAAATTTGAAACTCAAAGTCCTCCATTATATCTCAATGGGAAGTGAGGCGCTATTCTCATTGGTCGCTGTGTGCTGGCGCCGACCAATGAGAATAGCGCCTCACTTACAGTGGTAAATTTGAAACTCAAAGTCCTCCATTATATTTCAATGGGAAATGAGGCGCTATTCTCATTGGTCGCTGTGTGCTGGCGCCGACCAATGAGAATAGCGCCTCACTTACAGCGGTAAATTTGAAACTCAAAGTCCTCCATTATATCTCAATGGGAAGTGAGGCGCTATTCTCATTGGTCGCTGTGTGCTGGCGCCGACCAATGAGAATAGCGCCTCACTTACAGCGGTAAATTTGAAACTCAAAGTCCTCCATTATATCTCAATGGGAAGTGAGGCGCTATTCTCATTGGTCGCTGTGTGCTGGCGCCGACCAATGAGAATAGCGCCTCACTTACAGCGGTAAATTTGAAACTCAAAGTCCTCCATTATATCTCAATGGGAAGTGAGGCGCTATTCTCATTGGTCGCTGTGTGCTGGCGCCGACCAATGAGAATAGCGCCTCACTTACAGCGGTAAATTTGAAACTCAAAGTCCTCCATTATATTTCAATGGGAAATGAGGCGCTATTCTCATTGGTCGCTGTGTGCTGGCGCCGACCAATGAGAATAGCGCCTCACTTACAGCGGTAAATTTGAAACTCAAAGTCCTCCATTATATCTCAATGGGAAGTGAGGCGCTATTCTCATTGGTCGCTGTGTGCTGGCGCCGACCAATGAGAATAGCGCCTCCCTTACAGCGGTAAATTTGAAACTCAAAGTCCTCCATTATATCTCAATGGGAAGTGAGGCGCTATTCTTATTGGTCGCTGTGTGCTGGCGCCGACCAATGAGAATAGCGCCTCACTTACAGCGGTAAATTTGAAACTCAAAGTCCTCCATTATATCTCAATGGGAAGTGAGGCGCTATTCTCATTGGTCGCTGTGTGCTGGCGCCGACCAATGAGAATAGCGCCTCACTTACAGCGGTAAATTTGAAACTCAAAGTCCTCCATTATATCTCAATGGGAAGTGAGGCGCTATTCTCATTGGTCACTGTGTGCTGGCGCCGACCAATGAGAATAGCGCCTCACTTACAGCAGTAAATTTGAAACTCAAAGTCCTCCATTATATCTCAATGGGAAGTGAGGTGCTATTCTCATTGGTCGCTGTGTGCTGGCGCCGACCAATGAGAATAGCGCCTCACTTACAGCGGTAAATTTGAAACTCAAAGTCCTCCATTATATCTCAATGGGAAGTGAGGCGCTATTCTCATTGGTCGCTGTGTGCTGGTGCCGACCAATGAGAATAGCGCCTCACTTACAGCGGTAAATTTGAAACTCAAAGTCCTCCATTATATCTCAATGGGAAGTGAGGCGCTATTCTTATTGGTCGCTGTGTGCTGGCGCCGACCAATGAGAATAGCGCCTCACTTACAGCAGTAAATTTGAAACTCAAAGTCCTCCATTATATCTCAATGGGAAGTGAGTCGCTGTGTGCTGGCGGAAACTCTGCATGTCACTGCAGACTTCTGAATTCTCACAGCGTGTGCACTGACTAGATAATGGATATTTGACAGGTTATAGTTTCACTCAGCTACTGGTTTTCTGGAATAATCTATTGCAGGTATATGATGACTCTCGTCACATGACTCCCGTCACATGACTCGGGGGGCCCACAGAGTCTGAACTGCCCCGGGCCCTGGCTACCCTTGATCCACCCCTGCCTGGATCTGCGTGTGCACGGTTTTAGACAAGAAGACCAGAATCACAACAAGTTGCGTATTTGGTCTCCGTACAAAAACCGTGCATACCCGGATCAGGGGAAAACGGGAAGAAGTGAATGCCCCCACAAGTACTTGCGGCCCCATTGAAAGCCAATGGGGCCGAAAATGCACAAGTGTGTATTGTTTAAAATGGAGTTTGGGTCTATTTGAGAAACATACTAGATGAAACTTTGTAAGTTCTCATGTCCCAAGGCTTTCAATGGGCCTGAAAATGGATGCAAGAGCATCCAGTTTAAGCTGAAATTCTCACAGATTCCATAAACCAGCTGTGTGAAAGCACCCTCAACTGTCTGTTATACAGGACAATAATCTGAATAATTACCATTTATGAACTAACATGAGCCCCTAAAGGTACCGTCAGACGCCGCCATATGGCTTCCATATCGCCGGCGACTTGACGTGAGCGTGCACGTTTCAAGCACTTTTTTCTGATCGCTTTGGAACTGTCTCACATAGCTATCTAGCGTGCAATCTTCGGCGATCCTACGTCCCGGAAATCGCCTGCAGAAGACCGGAAGCGATCTTCCCTTCACACATCGCCGTGTAACACTTCACAATCGTAGCAGCAATGTGGCCATACTGTTTTGATAGGGGCATGCTAGAGTGTGTTTCACGTGTCCCTGTCACTGTGATTGGTGGACAGAACTGCGTTCCCATTGGTCAGCCTTGCGTGAATTTACTGGTTATCAAATAAGGCGCCTCGGACACGGCCAGCCAATCGGAACGCTGTATCACCCACCAATAGCTGCAAATGAAGGGCAAAAGAACACCATCCAAGCACGCCTACGGGATTGATTACAGGATCGCTGTGTACGTCGCTATTGCCTTGTCACACGCCACGATGCGCTGAAATCGCCTGGTGGATATCGCCTGATTTCACTGCAGTGCAGGGCAATCAAACAACGCTCCACGAGCGATTTCTCGCTGTAGAATCGCCCAGTCACACGCCACTACGCACATGCGATGTGGTTTCCACATCGCCGAATTCAGGAATAACCAGCCATCTAGCTGGCGATATGGCGGCGTGGGACGCTTCCTTTAGTGATTGAATGTTTTGAATGTCAAATTCAGCTTTTTAGTTTTATTCCCTTTATAGTGACAATCACAAAAGTCAAATGCAGCAGCAGGGAATATGCCTAACTACAATGATGGCCAATGATCCTAAAAAAGGCTGTCTTGGCACACGAGGACTTACAAAGTTTCAGCTAGTATGTTTCTTAAATGGACCCAAACCCCATTTTAAACAATACACACTTGTGCTAAATGAATATAAACAATGAACTTTGTCAACATTACAAAACCTTCTGGTTTCCCGAAATTTCCAGCACCAATAGCATTTTTCTTATAAGAAAACATAAGTGAAAGCAGAGAATAAATGTTAATAAAGACTTATAAAGGCAAAATTAATCAAAAGCATACTCACTATATGTATTCATAAATGTATGCCGTAGGTGCTTAGGTACTTTAAGAGATTTATCGGAAGTGAAGCAGAGGAATTATGTAGTCATGAAAATCATTTCTTAGTAGCTATAAATAAATAATTGGATCTGTATTGCCATTGCACGGGGCTGGTGTGAATAGTGTAAAATAAAGCTGTTATAAATCCTATGGTACAGAATTCACTGAAGAGCTGTAAAGCAGCTGCAAGGAAATGTACGGTATGTATTTTGTAGACATTTCCTTTTTCTATAACTGACATTAAGCTGTGAAATGTGTTCATTAACTATAACAACCCGAAATTAGGAAATGTTATGCACATTGGCATTAATAAAAATAGGAGAATTATGGCAAAAGTATTTAAAACAATCACTTTTGAGGTACCTATAAAGAAAACATCATTTTATTTAGGAAATTGACTGTAGGAAGGAAGTAACGAACATATTTTGCCGCGAAAGCACTTGAGGTGTAAAACATAACTTCTTTGGGGATTAAATATTCTTTTCTACGATTGCACAGAATACGATGAATCCATCACACCTCTGCATTAATAAGAACCTGGAAAAATTTCCACCAATCATTTCCAACAACCTTATGTCTGTTTCTCTACAAATACCTACAAGAAAGAAATGCTTGACTCTCTTGAGTATTACAGCATACATAGGATTTTTTTTAGGATTTTTTTTGACTATAAAAAGAAATAAGTGATTTAACAGAAACTCACTTTTGTGTTGGCCACAAGATCTGATTTAAAAGGTGTTGTGTCAGCATGGTGTAACCTGCGTGAATGTATTCATTTTTCTCTGGCATTACAATATTTGATTTGCATCGTTAAAATATGTCTGCATTACATCATCAAGTGTAGAAGGTAAAAACAGAACAGGATTTATTATTGGACATTAGTCTAATGTATATGCCTATGTTACATAGTTAATACAGTTGAAAAAAAGACTGGAATCCAAGTTCAATGTTTCTACTGTATTTTAAATATGTAAGTCTGGAAAAAGTTATTGTAGCCTACATATGCCACAGTATAAGCATACAATGGAATATGGAAAAACAAGGAAGCCAGCACTGCTGATGCACATAATGCCTCCAACCTGAATATATAGTGAAAATTGAGATATTTAGCAAAAGATGCATAAATCGTTTGAGCCACAAGGCCAAATGTCAAGGCAATCTCAAATCAGGGTGGTCCTACTCTATAGTTTTATTATTTTAGTTGCGTCGTGTGACCTTAAACCTGTAACCATGGAATGGACAATGAAAGCCCAATAAGGAAAAAATTGTAGGAACACTGGTGCATATTATCATCTTTTTCAAATCATTTTGTTTAGTACAAAAATTTAAAAACATCATAGCGCTCACGCAGGAGATCACCCCATCCTTTTATTTATACTAATATCGCGTAACGGTGGTGCACCCATAAGTAATCACGCAGGAGCAGCTAGACGCATTTCGACAAACATCTTAATCGTTACCACCCGTGCACCGGTGTTCCTACAATTTTTTCCTTATTACTACAGGCGGTTGCCAAGCAGGAGTCCAAAGGTAATTACCGGTTAGAGCAGCATCCCATTTTTCCCCGTTCCTTATTTATAGTAAAAAGGTATGTCTTACCTAGAGCATTTCAGACCTGCTTCCATGGTGCCATACAATGGAATATGGCCAGGGTCACATTTGCGGTTGGACCCTGGCCTGCCGGATTCCGGTTTCAACTTAGCAATTTTTCCATCACCGCATAGCGTTTCCGCTATGCGGTGCTGGAAACCGCAGTCCCTAGTTACCCGGTGTTTACCTGCACGACCTGTCACACAGGCAGCGGCTCGGAGGACGTTTTACAGCGCCGCACAGGAAATCGTGTCTGCAACGGTTTCCTGTGCGGCGCTGTAAAACGCCCTCCGAGCCGCTGCCTGTGTGACAGGTCGTGCAGGTAAACACCGGGTAACTAGGGACTGCGGTTTCCAGCACCGCATAGCGGAAACGCTATGCGGTGATGGAAAAATTGCTAAGTTGAAACCGGAATCCGGCAGGCCAGGGTCCAGCCGCAAATGTGACCCTGGCCTATGTCACTTATTGACTTTCATTCTAAAAAAAGTTTATACAGCGCCAAATACCAACCAAGGAATCCTAGGATGTCAGTTATTCCTGAACAACTCAGCTAAAAATCCGGGACTAATCAACATTTTTGTAAGAACAGAACAAAATTAAGAGTTGTAATATTCATTTTGTCTTTGCTAGAGAAAAAGAGCCTTTTAATTATGTTTGGAATATATTTTAAGATGTTTTTCCAGTTGATATACTAACCATATGGCTTGTAAACATCATGATTAATTAAATCAGGATGGCATCACTCACTTTTGAAAAAATAATGGCAGACAGTTCAGCTATCGCCTGCACAACAACACTAGAAAATCTTTCACAGCAATTATTTCAAAATTATTTTCCTGGATTCAAGATATTGGTAATCTTAATAATAATCTTTATTGAAAGACAACACAAATGGAGAGGAGGAGGGGGTCAAGAGGGGTTTAATCCTCATCTTTATCATTGTTGTGCAGACCTTTCAAGATGGTATAGTCTCTGAGAGCAGGCTATAGATGAGTCTGTGGCAGTCTTGGATAGATATCCTTTCCCTCCTCAAGATAAGCCAGTTTCTGGTGAAACAAATAGCATCTTAAACACAGGTCATAAAGTTTTAAGCCTCCTGGATGACTCTGGTGGAACTGAACCTCAGGGAAGAGTCTGTAAAGTACCAAATGGTACAATAAGATTGCCGAGGGGACAAAGTTTCTCAGGCCGTCCTCCAGGGCAAACAACAGGTGCTGTGCAAATCGGCAATCTGAAAAGACATGCAGAGATGTTTCCTCTATGATGGGGAAACTTTCGCAGTTCCGGATTTTGCACAGGTTTTGGGCATGCATCAATGACTAGATGGGCAGCCCACCCTGTATCGCCTTCCTCAACATGACCTTGTGCCCATTGGTCAACCTATCTGACAATACAGAAGTCCATACAGCTTCCACTGTGTTAGCATGTAGTTCTGGAATGTTCTCCACTTCTTCCTTGGAGAGTTTTTGGATAGTTTTTGGCTTTCACAAATAAAGATTGGGTCCTCCAGTTGGTGTTCCCACATGAACTGGAAGAGGTCTCTGTAGAACCATACCGTCGACCAATTGTAGAGGTAGGAGCTGTCTCACTTGAATCAATTGAGTCTCGTCCAAAGAGGAAGCATTAAAAAGAAGAACATGCACCTACTCTCAGAACCTCTCTTGACTCGCAAGGTCCATTGAATGCAATCGCAGATGAAGGAGATACACAATAGAGCATTGCTATCCGGGCTGACCTTCCCTTCCACCCTTGCCCAGTTCCTTGTATGTGATGGTCCATTTCATTCTGTCATTTTGTAGCCACAGATAAAGGGAAACACTGTCTTGGTATTGGCCATTCACACAGTGACGAGGATAGGTCAAAGTGGAGGTGTGTACTGCAGCAGAGGCAGTACCTCATTACGCAGGACTAGTGTTTTGCTCTCACACGGGATGCATTTGAGGCTCTACAGTTCAATTCATGTATTCACTTTGGACATGCAGTCCATCCAAAACTTGAGTGCAACTCTCCTTCCTGGAGTAGACCACAAGAACCTTAATGAAATCTGGCTGGATGCTGAAAGGGAAGTAGCAGGGGAGGCCAGTTGCCAGTCTCTGAAGAGCCTGGTTTCCTGCAGTTGACTTTAGATGTTGAAGTCTGTCAGAACTGAAGCTCTCGCATGTCTGGACAGGGACATTATGGAAACTAACTGCCAGCACTTACTAACTTGCTAGTCTGAATAGGTGCATACTGAACATAATGAATATTATAGCAAAAAGAGTTGCATTTTAAGATGCTGAGGGATACAAACAGTGAATACACTGAACACAGAAATATGAACATGCATTATTGCTTAGGAAAAACATAATAAAAAATGTAGACCAATTTTATCTAAGGCTATGGTCACACTGAGCTCTGCACTTGCGTCAGCCGGATTCCGTTACAGCAGAGCTCAGCCTGCTCTAACGGCAAGCGGTAACGTCAGGAACTTCAGGCAAATGCTGTGCTTAGTTACCCGATGTATAACGTTGCCTGAACTTTTTCTCTGCGCTCAAGATTAGCCGGCCAGGTCTGTGTGTGGCCAGTAACTATGGTATACATCGGGTAACTAAGGGCAGCGTTCGCCTGAAGTTCCCGACGTTACCTCTTGCCGTTACAACAAGCTGAGCTCTGCTGTAATGCAATCTGGCTGACGCAAGTGCATGGCTCAGTGTGACCCTACCCTAAGCCCTATAACAAGTGTCACAGTGTACCTCTCTATTGGGTCCTAACCTAATGAGTACCTCTCTTGGGGTCCCAAAAAGACCTCCTATATATATGGGCAGAAAGAAACCCGCTAATAGAGAATTAAAAACACCTAAAGCTACTTGGAGCAGTGCACAAACAGGGCATAACCTCATAATGCAAAATAGAAAAAACTGCCGGCACTTCTTAATTTGCAAGTCTGAATTGGTGCATACTGAACATAACATATATTATAACAAAAAAAGTTGCTGAAGTATGTGCAGAAAATGGTCACATTGTCCATGTAGAAAGAGCACTTGACCTCAAATTGTTTTGGTCCAAGTGTGGTGATCTTTCCTTTCTGCCAGTTAGCCTCTGCAAAGAGTATTACATCAAAAACAAAAAGAAGAGGTGAAAGAGGACAAACTTGTCTGACCCCAGGAGTATCGGGAAGAGGGCAGTCTTCCAGCCAATCTCCAACACTGTACTGTGGATGTCAAAATACATGAGTAAGACATAAGAGCAAAACATATTACCCAAACCTAACCTGTGCAGCGTCCCGCCCACTAATTTATGGGAAACCTGGTCAAAAGACTTTCCTTGATCCAAGAAGACCAAGGCCGCCTGTGCACGGCTGGCTTTGATGAACTCAAACGTGTACGACATGAGTGCAACGCAGTCTGCATTGTGATGTCCGGAGATGATGCAGGTCTGGTCTGGGTGGTTGATCCATCCTATGACTATCTTCAGTCTCATTGCCACAATTTTGACCAGAATCTTGTAGTCCGTATTCAAAGGAGTGATAGGCTGCTACTTTTTTAGATCACACCCCTCGCTCTTGTGCTTGTGTCAGGAAAAGATGAATTCTTTTCATTATTTTAAAAAACAGCCAGAGCTGACATACTTCTCCATCTCCGGATCGTTCGTAAGTGAGCTGTAGAGAGCTTCTCTTTGCTTCCCCCAACCAATAATTTTTACAACTAGTCATAAAAACTCTGAGCTAAGCAGAAATCAGCTAGTCTAATCTGGTTTTGTCTTGAAAAAAGGAAGACGGCACTCACCGGTCTGTTGCTGTGCTTTTATTCAGGGTGCAATATTCACATGGTGCAGGGAGGGGGGTGTATAGCTGAGGTGACGACGACACCGTTTCGCGCAGCGTGCGTTTCCACGGTCCCATGCAGCTTGCCAGTGTCATGATGGACTGTGACATGGCCATGGTAGCTGCCCCATGGTAAGTGCTGGTGCTGGAGCATCACAGCATGATGGGCCTCATGGTGGAGGAGAAAACATTTATGACATGTAACGAGCTGGCATCGCTGAGGGTCCCCTCAAGGTTGTAGAACTTGCTGCTATGGGAGATGGCGGCAGGCATGGCAACCACAAGAGTAGTGGTTACGTGCCACCTGCTAGGGTCATAACGGACTGTGACATGGTGGATGCTAGCTGTCCCATCCTTAGCATTGATCCTGAGGGATTACCAGAAGAGAGAAATATGTTTTCCCCGACCGTGTGGCATCCCAGGGGTTATTGTGCCACAGTAACATCACAAGGGTCAACTCCCCACTCAACACTGGACACTGCACCAGCACCTCTAGGCCAGAAGGGGGAGCTCAAGCAGATCCCTGATATATTCTGGTCTGAGAAGGAAGTAGGTAGTTGATAGTTGATAGTTAACAGTTCAGTTTAGTGCAGGGAGCACTAGGAGGAGGACCTGTAAATGGGAGCAGTGCTGAGCTCCTGACAGGGACCACTGACTACTTTCAGGCCTGAAGCCAGGGTCTGAGGAGAGGAGTACAAGAAACAGAAGAACATATCTGGGAGACTGAGTTACCTCATAACTGGCCCCAGAGGAGTGCAGAAACCGGATACCGGATCCGAATCTGTGACTGAAACACGCAGCACAGAAAACACCGGGATAGTGGAGGTTACGTAACTACACCGTATCTCAGCGAAGCAACATGGCGGGGTCAGAAGCACACGGAAAGACTCAAGTTGCCTAGCAAAGGGAGTACCTGTGAGGAGAATCAGGGCCAGCAGCTCAGCTAAAGCAGCAGCAGGGCCACACACAAGGCGCAGGAGTAGGAAGCTGAGGACCCGGACAGGGTGGGAGCAACCTGGCCCCGGTACAGACTCCGTGGACAGTACTCTACTGAATACCATCATCAGTAAAGCCTTGGAAAACTACAAAACCATGGGTGTGTGTGATCCTTGTGCTCAAACCCTGAGTGCCCTCACAAACTACCATCATCTCCACTACTACCCCTATCCTGCAACATCCATAGCACCATCTATAGACTATTACTACCACTGCCCCGGCGAACTCAGCTCTACCTGCAGAGAGCCATTACATCCCCAGATGCCCAACATCATCCCTGGAGGTTCTGCAGCAGAGGTGGTCACCCTGACCACAAGCCGTGGGTGGCGTCACAACAAACTTCCCTGTAAATATCCCCCCATTACTTGCGGAACCTGGGACACGGTCCAGACCAAGACCGCCATGATATCCCCAGCAGTAACCCGGTCCAGTACCGAGTACCCCGTCCCAGTTGGCTCCACAACCGAGCACGAGGAAGAGAACACGGATCCCATAATCTGTCCAGCTGATGGAAAACATGTGCTCACTACCTGTTCCGGAGGAGCAGCCCCCATAACCTGTCAGAGTAGTGAGAGAACATATCCCACAATTGGCCTAGACAATGGGGAGATAGGGCCCAGAAGATGGCATTATTCCCCAGAGAGATAAACTTCTGAGGTGCTCTCACCCGCAGCCTGAGTACTGTGAATGCAGGGCCTACACTGCATTCTTGGCCCTCAACATGTAGAGGGATAACCAAACCACCTGCTGACCCAGAACAGGTCCAGGAAGGTTCCTGTGAACTCAGGGCTTCTGCGCCGCTTCTAGCTACCTCTGGGGAGGAGCAAGTTAGTTCAGTTCCAGAGAGGACTGGGAAGAGTTCAGTTCCTGGGAGGACTATGAAGAGGTCCTGGGTGTAAAAGAGACGTGCTAAGCTCATCCCAGAGTTGCTAGCTGAGTTCCAGGCCTAAGGCTAGGGTCTGAGGAAAGGAGAAGCAAGAACACACCTGGGAGGCTGAGCAACTCTTTGCTCACCCCAGAGGAAAGGCGCATAGAACGGACACCGGAGTCCGAGACTGTGCAGGGTCTCATGTCCTGGCAGTCAACACCGGAAAGTGATGATTCCAAATTCTCCAGCTACACTGTACCAGAGACACAGCAATGTACAGAGTTTAGAGACATTGACACCCGTGAACAGGGTAGAGGAAAGGACTCGAGTTGCCTGTCATACCGGTACCTCACAGGAAGAGACAGGGCCGGCAGCCTAGCTAATGCAACAGCAGGAGCCAAATTACAAGCACAGTAAGGTAGCCAAAGACCCAGTCGGGTGAGAATAATCCAAAGTTGCTTTTAAGACTCCATGGACAGCTTCCACCATCTGCTCCAGTAACGGACTGAGAAAACTACAAAACAGTGAGTCTGCTTCTTACTTGCGCCCATCGTCCTGCATCTCACACTGACCACATACCACGGGTGGCGTCATGACAATCTCCCCTGTACATATCCCCTTTTTCAACTGACGCCCAGGCCACGGGACCGGGTCACGACCCCATGACTCCCCAGCGACAGTAGCAGTGATCCGGTTCCTGAGTCCCCCACGGCCTGGGGGTGCCTCAGTTCTTAGCATCACGACCAGGATACTGTGCCCATTAAACTGGCTACTGTGTTCCATGAATTGTGTGAAATACGTGCTATGGACTGTCGCCATTGTTGTCGAACGCGGCACGCGGGAAACAGAAGGGGCGTATCATCATGGGCGGTACCCTCCAAAGAGCGCAAAACGAGGCCCAACCTATGCTCTGACGATATCCTGTGGGCATGAAAAACCCTGTCCCACCATGGAACAAATGTTGTACACCCCAATGGAAGTAGAAGACCGGAAGGGTCAAAATTAACTAAGGGTGCGGAAAGATGTCACAGCCAAGAGAGCCCATGCAGTGAGTGGACGATATTGCCCCCGGAGCAGACGGAGCACCGGGCGATGCTGCAGCGCGAGGTATGTCACCGATCATGCCGTTCCTGATGCCATACACCCCGGGAGCGACCTGGCTGCCACAATACGCAGGTGAGCCCAATACCCTCACTGACTTTAAAGAAAAGCTAGATAGCTATTACAGTAGATACCTGTTGACGGAGGGCAGCGTCTCAGCATCCTAATAGGACAGTTAACTGGTTGCAAGCAGCGAGAAAGAAATTACTAGTCGGATGATGATAAAGACACTGTAGAGCATGTAATTGCAAGGCTAAAAGCTACCTTTGAGACATGTGTTGACGCCAGAGCAAAAATGAGATTCTTTGGGTGCCGGCAGAAACCACAAGAGAGCGTCAGAGACTTTGCATTGAACTTACAAGAGGAGCTCAGGGCACTCAAACAGGAAGAACCCTCCTTGGCACAGGGGGAAGATGAACTGCTTATTGATCAATTTGTTGATGGACTCTTATTTCCTCCTCATAGAGGACGGCTGTGGATGATGGCTATACAGAACCCTGACTTAAACTTTGTACAATTTAAAAAAAGGGCAATCCACATACTGCAGGTAGAATAGCCTCATGATACAGACTCTGCCCAATGCTTAGCTGCAGCATACCAGCAACCGGGAGTGCAAATCCCAGCAGTCATATCAGGGGCTACTGCTAAACCCCAGAAGCCCATCACCAGTGAGGCTCTAAAAAAAAAGATTGAGGCACTCACCAAAACTGTAGCTGAGAGGACCAAGGCTATGCAGGAGCTGCATGGATCCAAGGCCGTGGAGAAGATTGAGTTGGCTACAAGCAGAGAGGATGTCCGTGGATGAGACCCAGAAGATACCCAGCGACCCGAGGACGATCCAGTGACCGCTACCACCCAGATGGACAGCCTATTTGCTGCCGCTATGGAGAACCAAGTCACTTCGCCAGGGAGTGTGCTTTAAACGAGGATCCCCTGAGGAAGCGGGTCGCCCCCCAGGAGTTAATTCACAAGGTCCACCAAGTTGGCGGGACAGGTACGTGGGAGGACGTCCAATCATACCTGTCATGCTGGATGGCATTCCCCTGATTGCTCTACTGGACACCGGCTCGCAGATAACCTCCATACCTCATATCTTTTATAAATGGTACTGGGCTGATTCAGACATTATGCGTGGTCCAGATGATGACTTTAACATATTGGCTAGCAATGGTAAATCGGTAGCACAGATTGTGTTTAAAGAAATGACCATTAAAGTTGAGAGAGTAGAATTAAAAGATCAAGGGGTGATGTTGGCCGGCATGAATGTAATCCAACTATTCTGCTAGGAATGAATGTAATAGAAAGTTGTCTTGCAGAAGTTATTGTTGTTTTACAGCAGAACGTCGAGACTGCCAATTCTGGACAGCAACGAGTCCTGCGGAAGGAAATGAAAGCGTTGATGAGGAGATTGTACGTAGAGTTGTCTGGGGGACAAATTAGCAGTGCAAGGGTAAGTGACCCGATAACCATTGTGATACCTCCCAAAACTGAAATGTTGGTCTGGTGTAGAGCAGTGATAGGCCTCAGAGGGCGAGACTATCAAGCTCTGGTAGAACTTGTGTACTCAGACAGTAGGCCCACTGTATTGACAGCCAGAGGAGTAGTTGAGGTACACAGGGGTAGAGTGCCAATATGCCTTTTAAATTGTGGGGAAGAGGTGGTAACCCTACCAAAGTATGCTACCATGACTAAATTGTACACTGTTGATAACAATGCCAACACAACAGTTGAACCCTTGAACCTGTCAACCCAGGCAGAGTGCAATGGCTCAGAGAGAAAGCTAGAGGATTGGTGCCAAATGCTACCTGTAGGTACCAGTTCTACACCCTTCCATCAAAAGCATGGGGCATACTGGGTAGTGATAGAGTCCGAGCAGGTCTTCAGTAAATACCCACTAGACTTTGGGTAGATCAAAGGGGTAGAACACAACATCCACCTATTAAGGAGAGGTATAGAACCATACCACCTGCTCACTACCAGTGTGCAAAGAATATGCTGAAAGAGATGAAGGAAGCAATGTAATAAGAGACACTTGTATCCCCTGGACAGCTCCTTTAGTACTAGTTAGAAAGAAGGATGGGACCATGAAGATGTGCATAGATTACGAGCAGATCAACCGCATTACACACAAGGACGCATATCCATTTCCAGGAATTGTGGAATAATTAGCTGCATTAAAATCTGCTAACTACTTTTCCACCTTAGATCTGACTAGTGGGTATTGGCAAGATCCTGTGGTAGAGGCTGACCATGAGAAGACAGCGTTCACCACGCTGATCGGCCTCTGCAAGTTCAATTATATGCCATTTGGACTCTGCAATGTACCTGGTACATTCCAGAGACTAATGGAGTGCCGCCTAGGACACAAGAGCTTTGAAACTGTTCTCCTGTACCTGGATGACGTCATAGTCTACTCCAAGACGTTTGAAGAGCATACAGTGCCTACAAGTAGTATTCAACCCCCTGCAGATTTAGGTGGTTTGATAAGATGCAAATAAGTTAGAGCCTTCAAACTGCAAACGAGAGTAGGATTTATTAACAGAAGCATAAATCTTACAAACCAAAAAGTTATGTTGCTCAGTTGAATTTTAATAAATTTTAAACATAAAAGTGTGGGTCAATTATTATTCAACCCCTCAAACCACCAGCATTCTGTTTGGTCCCCCTAAAGTATTAAGAAGTAGCTCAGGCACAAAGAACAATGAGCTTCACATGTGTGGATTAATTATCTCTTTTGCCAGCCTTTTCTGACTATTTAAGACCCTCCCCAAACTTGTGAACAGCACTCATACATGGTCAACATGGGAAAGACAAAGGAGCATTCCAAGGCCATCAGAGACAAGATCGTGGAGGGTCACAAGGCTGGCAAGGGGGTACAAAACCTTTCCAAGGAGTTGGGCCTACCTGTCTCCACTGTTGGGAGCATCATCCGGAAGTGGAAGGCTTATAGAACTACTGTTAGCCTTCCACGGCCTGGACAGCCTTTGAAAGTTTCCTCCCGTGCCGAGGCCAGGCTTGTCCGAAGAGTCAAGGCTAACCCAAGGACAACAAGGAAGGAGCTCCGGGAAGATCTCATGGCAGTGGGGACATTGGTTTCAGTCAATACCATAAGTAACGTACTCCACCGCAATGGTCTCCATTCCAGACGAGCCTGTAAGGTACCTTTACTTTCAAAGCGTCATGCCAAGGCTCGTCTGCAGTTTGCTCATGATCACTTGGAGGACTCTGAGACAGACTGGTTCAAGGTTCTATGGTCTGATGAGACCAAGATCGAGATCTTTGGTGCCAACCACACACGTGACGTTTGGAGACTGGATGGCACTGCATATGACCCCAAGAATACCATCCCTAAAGTCAAGCATGGTGGTGGCAGCATCATGCTGTGGGGCTGTTTCTCAGCCAAGGGGCCTGGCCATCTGGTCCACATCCATGGGAAGATGGATAGCACGGCCTACCTGGAGATTTTGGCCAAGAACCTCTGCTCCTCCATCAAGGATCTTAAGATGGGTCGTAATTTCATCTTCCAACAAGACAACGACCCAAAGCACACAGCCAAGAAAACCAAGGCCTGGTTCAAGAGGGAAAAAAATCAAGGTGATGGAGTGGCCTAGTCAGTCTCCTGACCTTAACCCAATTGAAAACTTGTGGAAAGAACTCAAGATTAAAGTCCACATGAGACACCCAAAGAACCTAGATAACTTGGAGAAGATCTGCATGGGGGAGTGGGCCAAGATAACTCCAGAGACCTGTGCCGGCCTGTTCAGGTCTTATAAAAGACGATTATTAGCTGTAATTGCAAACAAGGGTTATTCCACAAAATATTAAACCTAGGGGTTGAATAATAATTGACCCACACTTTTATGTTTAAAATTTATTAAAATTCAACTGAGCAACATAACTTTTTGGTGTGTAAGATTTATGCTTCTGTTAATAAATCCTGCTCTCGTTTGCAGTTTGAAGGCTCTAACTTATTTGCATCTTATCAAACCACCTAAATCTGCAGGGGGTTGAATACTACTTGTAGGCACTGTATATAAATAGAGGCCTGGCTGCTCCGTATTTGTCTGGTGCTCAAGGAAAAAGTCACTCAAAATTTTTTATATATAGCCTTGACACACATAAAGAGATATTTCTTCAAAAAAGGAAAAACGTGAGTGTGAACAATTTTTTTTTTTTATTATTTATTTTTCCAGCAGTACAGGGGTTTTAATTAACAGTCACGTAGTATATCGACGTTTCGGCAATACAATATATAAAAAATTTTTAGTGACTTTTTCCTTGCGTACCAGACAAATATGGAGCAGCCGGGCATCTATTTATACATTGACTTTATACATTGACCTTTTTTGCCTGAGTTCCTGTCAGGGCCTTTACTACTTTTGGCTACTCGGATGAAGAGACCAATGCCATAATTGCCAGGACCGTCTCTACTGAATAATTTTTGGCTGACACAGCGGAGGAAATCCGCAACAAAGATTATGAAAAAGAACTCCGAAGAAGAGTCACACACTTATCAAATATCATAAAGTTAAACGCATTCCTCGTGGTTTGAGAGTCTCTAAGAGACCTACCCTCTTTCATGACGAACCTGACTAATATGATAGATTCGAAAGCATCCTTAACAAATGCTCGATGGACCTTATCATACTGACAATAGAGCATTTAAAGAAGGAATTAGAGGAATTGTCCAACAGGATTGTTAATATCAATGATCAACTGTCTAGCACTCTTTCAGAACAGGAATTCTCCGCACTCAAGACGAGACTCTCCAAATCAGTCACTGAATTCAAGAAAAATTTACAAACACAGAAGCGTGCTCAGTTAGCAAAAGATCAAGAAGATTATACTAAAGGACAAGTTTATAGGTGGCGCTGTGGGGAGTCCTTTCCTCCAGGCCCCCTAGGACCTTCAGGTTATGCCTCTTCAGGAAGCGGCGATAGTGACCACAGCTTGGTTACAGTATACCTTATTCCCACAGTATCCAGCATACCCTCCCCATTTTGTAGCACCAAAACGGGGCAGAGGAAAACGAGGCGGGGACCGAGGCATCCCAAATCCCAATCGTATAACAACTCGATCACAGGTAACGAGACGTTGGTCGTTAATATTTCCTCACGCCATCTCTCATCAGTCGAGATGGGATTGTTACAGAAGGGGTTATCCTTTTGTCCAACCCCATCATTCAATACCTTTAATGTAGATCAAAAACTGGAACTTTTTTCATTAGGCTTGAGAAAGCCCAGCCCGTACAACACCCTTAGGAAGTATCATCCTGTTGAAACTTATATCTCTTTGGTACAGACTGACACTGATAAATGGTACAATCAAATTAAGTCAGGTGAATTGGTGGTCAGAGGGAACCTAACACCCATTGAACGACAGGCCCTCAGAGGTCTTCAATCTCATAAGTATATTGTCATTAAGCCGGTCGATAAAGGCTCTTGTTATCATGGATAAGACTTATTACACTTCAGAGATCATGTCACAACTCACTGACAGTTCAACTTACTGTCCGATCGACCGTGACCCAACCACAGAGATAGCGACTCTCATTTGCCAAAAAGTCAAACACTACCCCCAATGTAATGTCATCGACACTAAGCTTGCAGAATTCCTGATTACCACTATCCGATTACACCAGTATTTTACGCCTTACCCAAAGTGCATAAGAACCTGAGACACCCACCGGAGAGACCCATAGTGGCTTTGATGGATTCAATTCTCTCCCCTCTGGCCCATATTTGGACAGAATCCTGACTCCACACATCTCTACCATAAAATCCTATATCAAAGATACCAACCATTTTCTTGAGGATCAACACATACCCATGGTTTGTTCTCTGGTTACGCCAGATGTTTCTAGCCTATACACTAGCATAGAATATGACAGAGGCATGAGGGCCGTCAAATGGTTTCTGAACCATTTCATTGACTTTTCTGAATTAAAGAGCCAGCTCTGCACTGATATTCTTGAGATAGTCCTGACTAATAAAGTTTCCTTATTCCAGGACCAATATTTCCTACAAACTAAGGGGACCGCTATGGGAAGCAATGTAGCTCCGCCTTATGCCAATATTTTTATGGCTTTATTTGAGGAAGAGCATGTGTACCCATACTCCCTGTATAAGTCACATGCTGTAACATGGCAGCTCTACATTGATGACATCTTCCTTATTTGGAATGGAAATCAGAGTTCCCTGTTGGCCTTTTTTGAGGACCTTAATAAGGCCGTCCCAGGCCTTTCTTTCACTAAACGTAGTGATACTTCACAAATTAACTTCTTAGATACATTGGTCCTGGTTGATGCCCAGGGGGGATTGTCCACAGACATCTTTAGGAAACCCACTGATAGAAATTGTCTCCTACACTATACCAGTTGCCACCCACCCCATATGAAGAAAGCCTTACCACATTCCCAACACGTTCGGGTTAACAGGATTGTTTCAAATTCACATACAAGAAGGGTCAGACATGACGAGATTACAGCGAAGTTCCTTTCAAGGGGCTATATTACCAAATATGCCACACCTAGAACCATACCGATGCCAGCACGTGCTGACCAACCGCCTAGGCTAGCCTTTGTAAACAGCTATCATCCCTTCAATCAGGCATTACCCAAGATTGTACGAAGACATTGGCCCATCATTGGGATGTCTTGTCCTGACGTAATGGGATTTCAAAAACCCACCAATTATATGTCACAAGAGACCTGATAACATCAGGAATAAATTGGTCACGGCTGATTTGGGTTCCTCCAAGTCAATACCTAGGCAACGCTTCTTGACTACATCCCGACAGGGTACATTTTACTGTCTTGGCTGCGTCAATTGCTCTAATGTCACCAAGGGATCGCACTTTACCCACCCTAGGGCGGGTAGGTCTTACACCATCAAGGAGTATGACACATGTGAGACTTCTTTAGTTGTTTACTTGATTAATGCCCATGCGGTCTCGGGTATGTGGGTGAAACCACTAAGCATGCCTGGGACCGCATAGGGAAACATAAATCCACCATCAGATGTGGTCAGGTAGCTCTCCCTATCCCATACCACTTTCGTGAAATGAAACATTCTGTGGTCCAACTACGGTATCAGATCATTGAACAGGTCCATGTGGGACGACGTGGGGGCAATAGGATCCAGAAACTTAAGGCACGAGAAGCCTTCTGGATCCATCAGTTGCAGACATTAGAACCCCATGGTCTAAATAGAGAGATAGACATCAAATGGTAATTTGTTTCAATGAATGGGTATAGATACTAGATATCGCAATTCTGTTTAAGTTCCTGCTTTCATTGTAGAAAATATGGGGTGACTATGAGGGCTTTGTTGTTTTTTTCCTCCTTTTGAACAATGGGAATAATTAGTTTAAAGTACTGCATGTAACTGTACTCTTATCCTGGATTCTAGGACGTTTGGACCACATTGGGTACTGCTTTACATGACTTAATGGCTCTCTATGTTCCCATCACTAATGGATCATAATCCTCCATACCACTAATCTATTATATAATCGCGAATCGGAAAAGCGCCCCTCCGCGCGCACTTTCCGATGTCGTCATGTGGACACGAATTTAACATTGGGCGCGAAGCGCCCAATGCTGCGCGAGCAATGGCCGCGAGGCCATTGCGAGTCGCTGGCCCAGGGCGAGCAATGGCCGCGAAGCGGCCATTGCGAGCCGCTGGCCCAAAATCGATCCACAGGCCCGGCTACAACCTTAGCGATTTACCGCTCAGGTAGCGCGAGCAATGGCCGCGAGGCCATTGCGAGTCGCTGCCTGAGCCGCAACTCGCTCCCCGGGGACCATGGAGTGGAGGCGGCACAGCAGCCTCCGCTCCCCGCAACTCGCCACCCCAATGTCCGCACAGCCTCCCCCAGGTCCAAACAGGCCCCCCATGTCCGCACAGGCCCCCCCCCCCATGTCCGCACAGGCCCCCCCCATGTCCGCACAGGCCCCCCCCCCCATGTCCGCACAGCCCCCCCATGTCCGCACACCCACCCCCAACCAAGCCACAGAAGCCCATAATACTGTAGTGTACACCGCTATAGTATACTACAGTCCCATGCCCATAAGCGCCATGGGACTGTAGTATACCATCGCGCTGTACACTACAGCCCCCTGCCGCCTGCCGCTCTAAGCCACTACGCGCTTAGTGTACACCGCTATAGTATACTACAGTCCCATGCCCATAAGCGCCATGGGACTGTAGTATACCATCGCGCTGTACACTACAGCCCCCTGCCGCCGCACCCCTACACGCTAAGCCCCGACCGCCCATACTACTGTAGTGTACACCGCTATAGTATACTACAGTCCCATGCCCATAAGCGCCATGGGACTGTAGTATACCATCGCGCTGTACACTACAGCCCCCTGCCGCCGCACCCCTACACGCTAAGCCCCGACCACCTAACCCCCGACCCGCAGCATACTAAGCCCCCGCCGATACCTCCTAAGCCCCGCCGTCTACCCTCTGAGCCACCGCCGCCCCTAACCCCCTATCCCCTAAACCCCGCAGCAGCCCCGACCACCTAACCCCCGACCCGCAGCATCCTAAGCCCCCGCCGATACCCCCTAAGCCCCACCGTCTACCCCCTAAGCCATCGCCGCCCCTAAGCCCCTACCCCCTAGGCCCCCGCCGATACCCCCTAAGCCATGCCGCCTACCCCTAAGGCACCGCCGCCCCTAAGCTCCCGCCGCTGTCCCCTACCCCTCTCGCTAAAGCCCTACACCCTAACCCCCGCCGTCCCCTAACCTAACGCCGCTGTCACCTAAGGCCCTACACCCGAAGCCCCCGCCGTCCCCTAACCTAACGTCCCCGTCGATCACTTACATGCCTTCAAGTCATCTGATCGTCCGTCCGATCCACAAGTCCTCCGTCCGGCCAGGCGTCCTCTTCCTCCGGCCCCGGGGGTCTTCTCTCTTCTTTCCGCCATCTCCGCTTCTTCGTCCGGCCCCGGGGATCTTCCACCTCCGACGTCCTCTTCCTTCTCATTAAGATAGAATGGACGAAAAAGCCGCCATTCTACCTCAATGAGATCTGAGGGCCTCTTCTGATTGGTCGCTGTATACTGCCCTCAGCCAATCAGAAGAGCCCCTCATTCAGTTCTCATTCAGGTCCGCCTTTTTTTCCCCATTGACATACATTACCGGTGTGTCGGCGATTTTATGGCCGCCCCCCTGGTTCTATTTGTCGGCCCTAAAATCGCGGACACACCGCTAATGCATGTCTATGGGCAAGTCAGCTCGAATTCTGATTGGTTGGCGTTCAATCCGAAATCGGGCTGACTGCCCATAGAGATGCATTAGCGGTGTGTCCGCGATTTTAGGGCCGACAAATAGAACCAGGTGGGCGGCCATAAAATCGCCGACACACCGCTAATGTATGTGAATGGGAAAAAAAAAGGCGGACCACAATGAGAACTGTGTCTCACTCGGAAGTAAAAAAATAAATAAATTAAATAATAAAAAAAAGAATTAAAAAAGAATTAAAAAATAATAAAAAAATCAATTAAAAATATTAAATAATTAAATAAAAATAATAATAAAAAAAAAAAAAGGTGGACCTGAATGAGAACTGTGTCTCACTCTCACTTAAAAAAATAAATAAATTAAATAATAAAAAAAAATAATTTAAAAATAATTAAAAAATAATAAAAAAATAAATAAAAATATTAAATAATTAAATAAAAATAATAATAAAAAAAATAAAAAAAATGCGGACCTGAATGAGAACTGTGTCTCACTCTCACTTAAAAAAATAAATAAATTAAATAATAAAAAAAATAATTAAAAAATAATTAAAAAATAATAAAAAATAAAAATAAAAATAATAAATAATTCAATAAAAATAATAATAAAAAAATTAAATATATGCTAATTATATCAGCCCTTTCAGCGGACCTGAAAGAGAACTGGGTCTCAGCCTAAATAATACATTTAATAATAAAAAAAAAATTAAAAAATAATTTAAAAATAATAAAAAAATACATTAAAAATAATAAATAATTCAATAAAAATAATAATAAAAAAATTAAATATATGCTAATTATATCAGCCCTTTTAGCAGACCTGAAAGAGAACTGGGTCTCAGCCTAAATAATAAATTTAATAAAAAAAAAAATTATTAAAAAAATTAAAAAATAATAAAAAAATAAATTAAAAATCTATTATATAATCACGAATGGGATTTTTGCCCCTTTTGAGACCGCACTCGCTGCGAGTCAATGTCGTCATGTGGATACGAACGAAGCATTGGCCGCGCAGCGGCCATTGCGAGCAGCTCTAAGGCGACTCGCTATGCCCGCGCAGCGGGCATGGCGAGTCGCCTTAGCAGCGCGAAGCATTGGCCGCGAAGCGGCCATTGCGAGTCACAGACTCGCTCTGCTAGAATCCCGATGCATTGTGCATCGGGCACCCATCTAGTAATAAATAATTAAATAAAAATAATAATAAAAAAAATTAAATATTTATCCTATTCATGGTATTATTAATGCTATTAATGCTAATAATAATGCTATTAATGCTATTAATAATGTTATTAATGCTATTATTAATGCTAATAATGCTATTATTAATGCTAATAATAATGTTATTAATGCTATTAATAATGCTATTAATGCTATTAATTATGCTATTAATGCTAATATTTCTCCTATTAATGCTATTAATGCTATTAATAATGCTATTAATGCTATTAATTATGCTATTAATGCTATTAATGCTAATATTTATCCTATTAATGGCATTATTAATGCTATTAATGCTAATAATAATGCTATTAATGCTATTAATGCTATTAATAATGCTATTAATGCTATTAATTATGCTATTAATGCTAATATTTATCCTATTAATGCTATTAATAATGCTATTAATGCTAATAATACTGCTATTAATGCTATTAATAATGTTATTAATGCTATTATTAATGCTAATAATGCTATTATTAATGCTATTAATGCTAATAATAATGCTATTAATGCTATTAATAATGTTATTAATGCTATTATTAATGCTAATAATGCTATTATTAATGCTATTAATGCTAATAATAATGCTATTATTGCTATTAATAATGTTATTAATGCTATTATTAATGCTAATAATGCTATTATTAATGCTATTAATGCTAATAATAATGTTATTAATGCTATTAATAATGCTATTAATGCTATTAATTATGCTATTAATGCTAATATTTCTCCTATTAATGCTATTAATGCTAATAATAATGCTATTAATGCTATTAATAATGCTATTAATGCTATTAATTATGCTATTAATGCTATTAATGCTAATATTTATCCTATTAATGGCATTATTAATGCTATTAATGCTAATAATAATGCTATTAATGCTAATAATAATGCTAATAATGCTATTAATAATGCTATTAATGCTATTAATTATGCTATTAATGCTAATATTTATCCTATTAATGCTATTAATAATGCTATTATTGCTAATAATACTGCTATTAATGCTATTAATAATGTTATTAATGCTATTATTAATGCTAATAATGCTATTATTAATGCTATTAATGCTAATAATAATGCTATTAATGCTATTAATAATGTTATTAATGCTATTATTAATGCTAATAATGCTATTATTAATGCTATTAATGCTAATAATAATGCTATTATTGCTATTAATAATGTTATTAATGCTATTATTATTGCTAATAATGCTATTATTAATGCTATTAATGCTAATAATAATGTTATTAATGCTATTAATAATGCTATTAATGCTATTAATTATGCTATTAATGCTAATATTTATCCTATTAATGCTATTAATGCTATTAATAATGATATTAATGCTATTAATAATGCTATTAATGCTATTAATTATGCTATTAATGCTAATATTTATCCTATTCATGGTATTATTAATGCTATTAATGCTAATAATAATGCTATTAATGCTATTAATGCTAATAATAATGCTATTAATGCTATTAATAATGTTATTAATGCTATTATTAATGCTAATAATGCTATTATTAATGCTATTAATGCTAATAATAATGCGATTAATGGTATTAATAATGCTATTAATGCTATTAATTATGCTATTAATGCTATTAATGCTAATATTTATCCTATTAATGCTATTAATGCTATTAATAATGCTATTAATGCTATTAATGCTAATATTTATCCTATAAATAGCATTATTAATGCTATTAATGCTAATAATAATGCTATTAATGCTAATAATAATGCTATTAATGCTATTAATAATGTTATTAATGCTAATATTAATGCTAATAATGCTATTATTAATGCTATTAATGCTATTAATAATGCTATTAATGCTATTAATGCTAATATTTATCCTATAAATGGTATTAATAATGCTATTAATGCTTATAATAATGCTATTAATGCTATTAATAATGTTATTAATGCTATTATTAATGCTAATAATGCTATTATTAATGCTATTAATGCTAATAATAATGCTATTAATGCTATTAATAATGTTATTAATGCTGTTATTAATGCTAATAATGCTATTATTAATGCTATTAATGCTAATAATAATGCTATTAATGCTATTAATAATGTTATTAATGCTATTATTAATGCTAATAATGCTATTAATAAGGCTATTAATGCTAATAATAATGCTATTAATGCTATTAATACTGTTATTAATGCTCATAATACTGCTAATAATGCTATTAATACTGCTATTACTGCTAATAATAATGCTATGGCTTATATTATTGCTATTGATGATGCGATTATTATTTAAAAATCTTTAAAAAAACAATAAACATATTTTAGATACCCGATGCATTTGCATCAGGCTAACAGCTATAACTACTATAATCAAATTAATGCACGTTCTAGAATCCCGATGCATTTGCATCGGGCTCACAGCTAGTGGATCATAATCCACCATACACATTAGTCTTATTACAGTTTCCTTGTCTCATATTTGTTTACTCCTAAGCAGATCTCAATGTTCTCCATATTCTTAATCCATTCATTATAGGTCAACCCCACTGCTGTTATTGCTATTTTCTATATGTAAACTAACCATTTTCCCCCTTTTACTCCCTTCTCCACAGAGATCTTTAACCCCCAGCACAAGCTTCATTATTGCCCAGCGGTACACTGAATACATTTTCCTAGTGCGCACGTCCGCGCATACGCAGAACTGCTGCCTGCATTCCACACGACGCTGCTCCTGCGTTCCAAATACAGGAAGCAGGAAACGGCATCACTAATTGATCATATTCCTCAAACTATTTAGACCCGCGGCACGCCAGTAGCAGTCCCACAGCACCTCGATGCTTCACATCACCTTACCAAGTAATATGTCCCTCTCCTGGGCACCAGATTATGTTGGACTAGTTATATCACTATATTCACACTCACTAAATTTATTTCAGAGATTACGCATTATTACCAGCAGTTTGAGTTGTGCTAAACGTGCTGCTGCTTGCAGCTTCTCCCATAGCAAAAGATTTAAAGGTGCAGTACCTCTTTACTAACCCCACTGTTTATTTTCTATATAGATCACTTATGTCTTCACTCTTGCATAAAAGAAGTACCTTTCTTTCCTTTTATGCTTGGCATGCAGGTTCCACTGCATAAGGACATATATATTAGGGGCTATATCCCCTTCCACCTTCCTTATAGGTAAATACTCATGTGTATTCTTTTTTTCCCCTCTTTTAGATGTAGAGGGATTTCTCTTTTGTTCTTATCAATACATGAGTAATTCTTTTCAGAGTTCCTAACCTCTGGACCTGTAGTGTGGGCAATATAGGATGCCCTGGTGCCATAGATTATCTATCTTAAGTTCTATACGTTGTTTTGTCATTTACACTGGTTTAGTGATTTTTTTATTTTCCCATATGCCTCGTGGGAGATACATACTGAGAGTACACTTGGGGTCCCTCCAAGATACCCATATCTTTTGAATTTTCCAGACCTTACCAGGACATTGGTGAGATTACTTTTGCAGCCTATATGTTGTTTTTCATAACTCTGAAATTTTCATTGTTTACTTATACATGTATATTGTTTCATACTTACCACAGATACACCGTTACAATTACACGGTGCAGTCTGATCGATCTTTTGCTAAAGCTGCATAACATGATATATGTTCAAGGGAGGGGAGGAGGAATGTATCTCCACCACTGACTCACTGAGCTCCCAGGCAGACCGATGTGATGGTTGGCTCCATCTTGAAAATTAGTTTTAAAGAGAAACACCGGTGCCACTCTGCCGTTTCTTCAATCCTTTATTGTTACTCTAAAAACATCACAAATATTAAGGGTAACGCCATACACGTTTCGAGGATAGGACCCCTTAATCTTAAGCACCAAAGATTAAGGAGTCCTATCCTCGAAATGCATATAGCTTTACCCTTAATATTTGTGAATTTCCAGAAGCCAGTTGGGATACCCTGCGCCAGCAAAAGTATCGGCAAGTTCAAGAATGCATTGAGAAGAGTTTCCAGCAAGCTTGAGAAGAACAGGAGAAAACTTACAACCAACATGCCCCAGCAACTCCATTGAAACCTGGTGAGCAAGTGCTTAAAAGGAAAAAACGGCGCAACAAATTAGATGATCAATTGAAACCTACACTATACACTGTTCTCCCATCAAACTTTGACAATACAAAAGTGTGCCTAATTAGTAAACATGAAGGTAGAACCACATCAGCCGTATCAAGTGATGACTTAACATTGTGTCCTAAAACCCTGAAGACACCTGAAACTCCAGTTCCCGTAGTTGAACCCAGAAAAGAAGAAGATATGTTCCATATTGTCTTATCATCATAAGGGAAGAAAAACGATCATGAGGTCATTTATGTGACAATATAAATATTTATTATTATTCAAAAAGACTACACGGTACAGGGGGTGAGAGTAAGGTAGTAAATCCACTGATACAAATAGTTATAGAAAATATATTATACCATATGCATACTTCCAAATTTTATAAATATTCATTTCTCAATATATCAAAAGTATACATACTTCTATTTAAGGTATTGAACCATCACGCCTGATACTATTCCCAAATCTAAACAGGTATTGAACCTTGATTGAATAACTCTGTGATTTTCCTAACTGTAGTGTATACTAGAGCCTGTATGGGCTCGGGAGATGGCTGCAGCACATGTCCTCTCTTAAGAGGCTGACTAATGCTGCAGGCATAGGCTTTTTTATGTGCAGTGCCTGTGTGTGTTTTAGATCCTGGATAACATATGGGTTACACAGCTGCACTCTAAATAGTGATTATATGCAATACATGTGATACTCTCATATTGTGATATCTAATAATTCCTTTTAGAATTCTGAGGAATAATATAAATTTTTGTCTGCAAGTGATAATATACACTTGACATTAATCTTAATGATATGTAGACACTTTATCTATATGATATGATAATGGGAGTAAAATATGTATGACATCACAAACAACAAATGCCACTCTTGACCCAACTTATTTCTACATAATTATGTGGGAAAAAAATATATATATATATATTTATAAAATTCATAATCTATGGTTTCATGGAGATATATGATATATACTACAGTGAAGCATGAAGGTCCTCCATGTTTGGACATCTATTAAAAACTGTGATGGTTCAATACCCTAAATAGAAGTATGTATACTTTTGATATATTGAGAAATGAATATTTATAAAATTTGGAAGTATGCATATGGTATAATATATTTTCTATAACTATTTGTATCAGTGGATTTACTACCTTACTCTCACCCCCTGTACCGTGTAGTCTTTTTGAATAATAATAAATATTTATATTGTCACATAAATGACCTCATGATCGTTTTTCTTCCCTTATGGGATAATTTTGATAGTAATTCTTTGCGATCGGTCATGTTTGATTATAAGTCCGTAATCTTTCCAGAATTACTTATATATTGTGATACATTAGTGATGGTATGGTATAGCCAGCCATAATGTACTGGATACAAAAACTGTGGTGTTTTCTAATTCCATATTGTCTTAGTAGATTTTCCAAAAACCTGGACAAATTATCATGGAGCAGCCTTAGTCCCAATGCTCGCATTTCCTCAAGTGGTAGTATCTGAACCCGTGCAACAAGAAATCGCAAGAGAGGAAGAACTGGAAGAAGCAACTGTAGAGGACGCACAGGAAGAATAGATTCCTGTGCACAGTGAACTTGCCAGTCCTGCTGTCATATCTATGTCTCACTCAGAAACAGAGATATCTACAAGGTACACCTTTACTCACAGCATTACGCTTAGTACACCTAGTACACCGGTAGTAAGAAGGATACAGCGTAGTACCCAAGGAAAAAAAACAGCCCATTATGCAGATTAAAGTGTAAATTTAGGTATAAAATGTACATATGTTTTAGTGTTAAGAAATGTGAATAGAACCCGGTAAACATAGTATACAGAAGGGTGGAGGAACTCGATTAACTCCCATGCACATTAAGCTAGGGAAAGAAAGTGCCTGGGGTGATACGAGTGAAACCAGGACTTCTAAGCCGAGACACCCATAGGGAAAATGTTTGTTTATATATATGTGGAACCCTGAAACCAGTAAGCCCAGTACCTTCAGAGACTGTCCTGTAAGAACTTTTGAATATTCTTGAACTATTTACTTTTAAAAAAATTAACCATAACATACCACTGGACTGTTTGTGGTAGAGACTCCTTGTAAATAAACACTAGCCCTTGTGGGAAAGGACTAATCACCAGAGAGGCTGCTTTTTGAACTCTTTTTGAATTTTTACATTTTATTGTTTTTTGCAATTTTTATATTTTAAGACTTTGTACATATTATTGTTATTCATTCTTTGTGTTTACCTTGTTGAAAAGTTGTCACAGTCCCGGAGTACAGTCTTTCACTAAGGGGGAATGTGTACCCCTGGGTCAAAGTGCCACAGTGTCATCACTGCACCCGGGTGGTGGTGTCACAAGAGAGCAACAAAGGGTATTCTCATCAGGCAACACACAACACCAACACCTCCAGACCAGAAGGGGGAGACCAAGCCCGGGTTCAGGGTGAGCTCCCTATATATTCTGGTCTGGGGAGTAGCAAGTTAGTGCGGTTCCAGAGAGAACAGTGAAGAGTTCAATTCCTGGGAGGACTGTGAAGAGGATCTGGATGTAAAAGAGCTAAGCTCATCCCAGAGCCGCTAGCTGAGTTCCAGGCCTAAGGCTAGGGTCTGAGGAAAGGAGACGCAAGAACAAACCTGGAAGGCTGAGCAACTCTGTGCTCACCCCAGAGGAAAGGCGCATAGAATGGACACCAGAGTCCGAGACTGTGCATGATCTCACATCCTGGCAGTCAACAACGGAAAGTGGGGATTCCAAATTCTGCAGCTACACTGTACCAGAGACACAGCAATGTACAGAGTTCAGAGACACTGATACCCAGGAACAGGGTGTAGGAAAGGACTCGAGTTGCCTGTTATTCCGGTACCTCACCGGAAGAGACAGGGCTGGCAGCCTAGCTAATGCAACAGCAGGAGCCAAATTACAAGTGCAGTAAGGGAGCCAAAGACTCAGTCAAGTGAGAATAATCCCAAGTTGCTCTCAAGACTCCGTGGACAGCTTTCACCATCTGCTCCAGTAAAGGACTGAGAAAACTGCAAAACAGTGAGTGCCTGTTGCTTGCGCCCGTCGTCCTGTGTCTATCACATAGACTATTTACCCTGCCCCGAGGATTGGCTTTACTCATGGAGAGCCGTCCCATTTCAGCTGCTACCCATCATCCCCGGAGGTTCTGCAGCAGCGATGGTCCCCACTAACCACATACCACGGGTGGCGTCACGACAACCTCCCCTGTGCATGTCCCCTTTTTTAACTGACGCCCAGGCCACAGGATCGGGTCACGACCCCTATGACTACCCAGCGAAAGTAGCAGTGATCTAGTTCCTGAGTACCCCACGGACTGGGGGTGCCTCACTGACATTCGTAAGTGAGCTGCAAAGAGCTTCTCTTTGCTTCCTCCAACCGAGCATTTTTATGTCTAGTCATAAAAACTCTGAGCTAAGCAGAAATCAACTAGTCTAATCTGGTTTTGTCCTCCTGATATTCCTTTGTCTTAAGTCACCAACTTTTAATGTCTAATTTAATAAGACCCGCTCAAGGCACAAATTCATAAGTCATATTTTTAGAATGTTTACCTTTTTTTTAGTTATAATGGTATATCTGATATATCTGGAACACTGCCAGAAACCTGGGAAATTAGTTCTGACCTTCCGAACATGACATATTTATAGGGTGCCTGTATAGCAGTGCCTGTATACCCTATTCACATTGAGCAGCTTTGCACATAGCCAGCCATGCATTTACTAGCTAATATGCTTTTCCCATTTTCTAGTGTTGATGTTGCAACTGATATCATTTCTTGTTGATGTTTTTTTCTGGCTAGCACCTTTCACATATGGAGGTGTCGCCGGCAGTCTCTTTAACGTCAGAATGATATGTTTTCTGACCATGCAATCTCCCCCACCCTGTAGCCATGTTGAGACTCTATATCCTGCTGTAGCCTAGATTCTGACACACCCATACACACAGGTTTTAATTGCAGTTAGTGATACAGACACCCATTCAAGCAATTCACACTGCAGGAAGAGGCACAAGGTTAGGACCTGGTAGTATGAGAGACCATGGCGCCGGTTACCGGGCTGACATGCCATGGCCACTGCATTAGCTAACTTCTCTTTTTTTTTTCCTCTATATCATGAAGCAGTTTTCTGCTGTGCCTGTGTACCCTGTATACCCTATTCACATTAAGCAGCTTTGCACATAGCCAACCATGAATTCATTAGCTAATGTGCTTTTCCCATTTTCTAGTGTTAGTGTTGCAGCCAATATCCTTTCTTGTTGATGTTTTTTTTTGCCTAGCACCTTTCACATATGGAGGTGTCGCCGGCAGTCTCTTTAGCGTCAGATATATCATATTTGGTATCAATCTTCATGTAAATTCCCAAGGGAAAACATGATGTCCATGGTTTTGATGTGGGAGTGGCCAAACCAAAGACATGAAAAATGGAGATTATTGAGAATTGTGGAAAGAGGTGGGTTTCAGAGAACCATCCCACCAGGGAGGTGGGAGGTGAACACAAGTGGGAGTTCCTGGATTTTATGGCCTATTACATAAAACCAAAGTGTCCATGTTGGCTTCATTCCACCCTGGGACGTCAGATGCAGCACAACACTAACGCTGCATGGAGGAATCGCACACCATTTTTGGGGAGTCGTCCCCCCACTGAATCGGAGTTGTCACCACGTGGCACAGGTTTTGCTATTTCTTATTTTAATTCCTTTTATTTTTATAACTGTTTTATGTATATATGTAAATTGTCTCTTTTGTAATATCTTGTATATCTTTTTTGAACACTGCCAACTTTTTGGAGTAAACTTTATACATTTGTTTAGTTTCCTTCTTCCTGCTCTATGACGAGCTGATACACATCCCCGCTATTTCACGTTACCAAACAGGTTACTGATCCATTTGAAAGAGATCGGTGGTGGCAGCATAATTTATGTGATATTTTGGGCCTGAGGGTGATTGGATCGAGGTATATATACATTCCTGACAGGAACTGGTGGTATATATACACCCTGTCACATCACGTGCCACAGTAGAAAACATAAATTAGAGCAGCTGCGCTCCTATTCTAATCCTCTGGCAATACTGGGTTTGGCCAGCAGGATAAGAGGGCGCAAGAGAACTGCAGGTCCTGACAAAGTTTATGTTACGGCTTGTATGGGATAATGACCATAACTACCCTCCACCTGCAAATTTCTTCATACTTGAAGACCATGACTGCCCGAAATACTGCCGGTCTTAAGAAAATAGAAGTAGAGAGCAATTAACCTATCATCAGAAGGACATTCATGGTCATCAAGCCTGTAATATCAAGATGGCTAATGACACCAGGCAGGAACTTATTATCGGATTCAGGGTCGGTAGACTCGTGGTAGTAGAGATCACTGTAAAAGTCACTGATTATCCTTAATCACATCCTCCTTCCCACATTGCACTTTCCGCTTTCACTTCACAATTCATTCAGGGGTATGTAGCAGCATGGAGCTTCCTGAAAAAGAATGAATTACATTTATTCCCCTTCTCCAGGGTCTTCACTTTAGTATGGAAGAGGATTTGCTTTGGCTCCTCTTTAAAGTTTGGTGCTTCTTGGTTTCCGCAAGCTCCTCCTTCATGTTCCCTCTTCTTCTAACACATCTGTTGTCAACTCTTGGCCTGAAAGAAACAGCAAAACTCAATTTCAACAATACTCTCAAATGGTTTGGTAGCTACCCTTGTAGAAACTCCATGTAGGGTAAGCGACACTAAGTTCTTCCAGGACTTAAACGTGTTCCAACAGAGAGCAATTCAGCTTCCAGGGAAAACCATAGCCGAGGACACCATTAAAGTAAATGGCTTTGTGGTCAGAGAAGAATCAGGAGACCATAGGGTGCCCAATCTGCCTGACTGTTCAAGAGGTTAACACAAAGTCAATCCTGGTGTGGAGCAGGAGAGTCCAGAAGAGAAGCTTCAGTCACTAACTCGATGAACAGTTTGTATGTGACATTCAGCTTGGCAACTGTGCTGAAATTGCATCCGTCCTCCTTGATGGAACAATTGAAATCCCTAGCCATATCTATGATCCTGGTGGTAATGAGCTGAAGACACAGGGCCTGGAGTCCAGAAGCTCATTCTTAATGAGAGGTGTCGATGTATCTGACATGTTCCACTGCCCAGGAGCTGTTTGCAACCAGTAGCCTGTGTTGTTGTCACTCAGTGTTAGACATTCTGAGATGTGTCTGTGTTGACAGTGATACAGGATAAACTGAAAGTGTGTTGACAACAGAACTTAGCTTTAATTAGCAACAAACAGGTAGATTTGAGGGGCTTTGTGGAAACAGAAATATACATCTTAAATGTCCCTTTGCAGCATCAGCAAGCTGCTGTGCTTCTCTTCACATGCACAAACACAGGAAACTGGTTAGAGTTACATGGTATTTCCTGTGTGTGAGCCTCTAGGAGTGTTCCTCTTTTTTTTTTAAACTAACTTTACTGACAATGCACAATCCTAGCAATTTAACACTTACATATACAGGATTGGAGTTGTTGCATTTAACATATTCCAACAGCCTGCTCCAAATTAAGTTGCAGAGACTAATTATGTACAGGTAACAACTACACTGATTTGCTAATGTATCAAAGCAGATGTGATTTTATTTTAGCATTGTCAATCTATTATATAGGCATTTCCTGGACATAGATTGTAGCAACATAATTGAGTCATCTTATCTTTTGTATATCTGCTGGCATAAGCATATATATCCTATTGGCTGAAAATTAGTATCATTTACACCCAACCTTAAAAGATTGGGTGTGACATATACAGTTGAAACAAGACATTTACATATGTGGAGCCCACTGGGACGGGGTACTCGGTACCAGATCGGGATACTGCTGGGGATGTCACTGAGGTCCTGGTCCGGACTGTGTCCCGGGATCTCACAAGTAAAGGGGTATTTACAGGGATTAGTCTGTCGTGACGCCACCCACGGGTTGTGGTCAATGATGGGACCACCGCTGCAGCGCAGCTCTGCCAGGAGGATGGAGGGATGGATGGGCTGCAGCTGGATGGATGACCCCGCTGCGGGTCGGGCTGCTCCTGGCATGGTAAAAGGTATGATGAACAGTTCAGAATTAGTGATGGGCGAATCCTAAATTACTTGGAATCGCTTGACTCTAGTGAGTCCGAGCCCAGGACTCGCTACTCGTTGCGAGTCTAGCGAGTCCAATGTTAATGAATGGGGAAGCGAGTAATAGCGAGTAGTGTGCGATTTACAAATCACAGATGTGTCTCGGAAGCTTCAGCCTGAAGCAATCCTAGTTTTGCCATTGATTTGCATTGGACTCGTTTACTGTGCAAGTAATCGCTGGGAAACTCGCACAGATAAGAGTCCTGTCTGCTCTGTGTGCTGGCTGCCGCAGCTCCAGGGTCCTAGAGCCCGCCTGCTGCCTGATGTAGCAGAGCTGAGATTGTTCTCAATCTGCTCATTCCCTGTGCATAGACATCTATATCTATGCACAGGGATGAGCAGAGAAGACATCGCGTTTTGGACTGCGTCGGACGGAAGAGGATTTTATTAATTAAAGATGGAGTCCCTAATGGCTTTTTTTTTTATTTCTAATAAAAATTTTTCTCTGTGTTGTGTTTTTTTTAAAACAATTTAATAGAAATTCATGGCGGTCATGTCTAATATTGGCGTGACCGTCATAAATTTCGGGCTTAGGGCCAGCTGATAATACAAAGCTGGCCCTAACCTCTTTATTACCCAGCGTGCCACCGCCACCAGGGCCGCTGGAAGAGCGGGGTTCAGCGCCAGAGGATGGCGCTTCAATGAACGCACCATCTTCTGGGGTGGCTGCGGGCTGCAATTTGCAGCGGGGGGTGCCCAGAAAGCATGGGCCTCCCTGCGCTGCAGATTCCAGCCCCCAGCTGCTTAGCTGTACCTGGCTAGACATAGAAATTGCGCGGAGCCCCACGCATTTTTTTAAAATTATTTCATGAAATTCATGAAATAATAAAAAAAAAGGGCTCCCCTATATTCTTGTGTCTGGCCAGGTACAAATAGGCACCTGGGGGTTGGGGGCAGCCCGTCGCTGCCTGCTGGATCCGGCTGGTTCCAGAAATACGGCGAAGCCCATGTAATTTATTTTCTGAAAAATCAATAAAACAATTCTAAAAAAGGGACTGCATCTTTATTAACCCCTCGCCCATGGTCCAGGGGTTAATAAAGATGCAGTCCCTTTTATTTACATTGTTTTATGGATTTGTCAGAAAAAAATTTCACGTTGGCTTCGCCGTATTTCTGCAACCAGCCGGATCCAGCAGGCAGCGACGGGCTGCCCCCAACCCCCAGGTGCCTATTTGTACCTGGCCGGACACAAGAATATAGGGGAGCCCTTTTTTTAATTATTTCATGAATTTCATGAAATAATAAAAAAAAATGCGTGGGGCTCCGCGCAATTTCTATGTTTAGCCAGGTACAGCTAAGCAGCTGGGGGCTGGAATCCGCAGCGCAGGGATGCCCAAGCTTTCTGGGCACCCCCCGCTGCAAATTGCAGCCCGCAGCCGCCCCAGAAGATGGCGCGTTCATTGAAGTGCCATCCTCTGGCGCTGAACCCCGCTCTTCCAGCGGCCCTGGTGGCGGTGGCACGCTGGGTAATAAATGGGTTAATACCAGCTTTGTTATACAAGCTGGTATTAAGCCCGAGATTCTTAATGTCAGGCCACGTTTGACCCAGCCACTAAGAATCTCCAATAAAGGGTTAAAAAAACACAACACATAGAAAATTTTTTATTTGAAATAAAAAAAAAAGCCATTAGGGACTCCATCTTTAATTAAAAAAATCCTCTTCCGTCCGACGCAGTCCAAAACGCGATGTCCTCTCTGCTACATCCCCTGTGCATAGATATAGATGTCTATGCACAGGGAATGAGAAGACTGAGAACAATCTCAGCACTGCTACATCATCTCTGTGAGAAGGCGGGCTCTAGGACCCTGGAGCTGCGACAGCCTGCACAGAGAAGACAGCTGGACTCGGCTCGCAAAGTAACAGCAGTTACTTTGCAAGTTTCCCTGCTATCACTGGCACAGTAGCCGAGTCTAATGCAAGACAATGGCAATCCTAGTTTTTGTCAGCGTTTGCCATTGATTTGCATTGGACTCGTGCGAGTAAACGCTGGGAAACTAGCAGAGTACCGAGTCCTGCGAGTCCCTTACTACTCGCCGAGTAACGAGTCCTAGCGAGTAGATTCGCCCATCCCTATTCAGAATACCTGGAATCAGAATCAGAAGCAGGGTTCACCGGATTTACTTTCAAGTTCTTCAAAGTCACACAAGTCACAGTACAGTTCTCAACACAGTTCACAGTTCAGTTAACTCTGGGAACACTTAACCCTTTGCAGCCAGGCTGTCGCTCTGAGACCCCTCACTCCTTCTAAGTGTCCTTTCAGGCTGTTCTCTCCTTCTCCATTCTCTCTGCGGGTTGTATGGCGACAGCTTGGCCCCTTGTATGCAGCTTCTCCCAATGTCTGTGTGGGCGGTAAGCCGGGTCCTCATGGTTGCTGCTGTGCCTCCAACCCTGTAGTGGGAACACGGACCATGAATCTGTGTTACCCGCCAGTGTGTCTGGGGAGCCGGTATATTGCTTCAGTCCCCCTCAGAGCCGATACTCTGGTGTTTTCTTAGCCTGCAGTAACCCTGTCTTCCAAGGCATTACCAGGCTCCATCTAACCCATGTGATTCCAGCACAATCGAAGAAAAATACTCCACTATAGTTAGTCAGTGCTGCCGTGTTCCTCGGACCCGGTGATACCGATCCGGTCTCTGTCCTCACACTCCCCTGGGATGCCGGCTATGGATGAGTTTTCTCTCCATGGTTTCTGTGACTCTGTGGATTCTGCATCTCCAGGGAGCCCAATCCCTCTGGGAAGTGTCACTTTCTGTCTGGTGTCTTTACTGCTCAGCCTACTCCGCCCTACTAACTCCTTCCTCCTCTTTCTGCTCTATTTGTATTGTCTGTCACCTGATCTACCATCTTTTCCACCCACTTTCCTCTAAACCCACCACTCCTTGCTCACCTAGAGTCCCAGGTTCCGGGTTGGGTGCTGTGCTCTAGTGGGTGTGTGTGTGCTGTGAGGGTGTTTGATGCACAAACTGTCTACCGTCTGCTTGGCTGCAGCTCCCTATGTGGCCACCCTGGTCACAGGGGCGCCACACATACACTATATAAAAAGACACATATACATGTTTTCTCCTTATCTGATATGAAATCAGAACAAACTTTTCCTGTTTTAAGTCAGTTAGGATTACCTTAATTATTTATACTTTCCAAATGCCAAAATAATGAGAGAGTAATTGTTTAAGGCATTTTTATTACTTTCTGCAAAGTCACAAGTTTACATACATTTCATTATTATTTGGCACCATTGCCCTTAAACTGTATGACTTGAATCAAATATTTTGGATATCCTTCCACAATCTTCTCACAATAATTAGTAGGAACTTAGGCCCATTCCTCCTGACAGAACTGGTGTAACTGAGCTATGTTTGTAGGTCAACTTGCTTGCACTTGCCTTTTCAGCTTTGCTCATAATTTTCAATAGGATTGAGTTCAAGGCTTTGTGTTGGCCACTCCAAAACATTGACTTTGTTATCATTAAGTCACTTTGTAACCAGTTTGGTAGTATGTTTCGGTTCATTGTCCATTTGAAAGACCAATTTGTGCACAAGCTTTAACTTCCTGGCTGAAATCTTGAGATGTTACTTCAGTATTGTCACATAATATTCATTCCTAATCATGCCATCTATTTTGTGAAGTGCACCAGTCCTTACTGCAGCAAAACAACCACACAACATAATGCTGCCACCCTCATGTTTCACAGTTGGGATTGTGTTCTTAAGCTTCCATGGTTCTCTCTTTTTCTGACAAATGTAACGATGGTCATTATGGCCAGACAGTTCAATTTTAGTTTTGTCAGATTATAGGACATGTCTAGAAAAATGTAGGTCTTTGTTCCTGTGTGCATTTTCAAAAATGAATCTGGAAAAATGGAGGAGCTGGAAGGCAGGGCTGGTCCTGAAGGGGCGATGGTCCCATCTAGCACAGGCATGATATTCATTGCGAGTGTAGTTGAGACTGGTGATGGCGTGACACTTGGTAGCTGGCCAGAGAGGCTGCACTGGGTTGACTGGGTTCTTGGGGCTTACAGCATGCAATGGGGGTTATGTGGCGATACCAACAGGAACAATCCTGGCTTAGGGATAAAAGGTTTATTAATTTCTATGTGCTACCTGGAGATGCCACATACATGGCAGGTCTATGCCTAATCTGATTTTGATTTCTGCACTTGCTTAAAGAGGATCTGTCACCCCCCTGGTGCATGGCAAACTAAATGAACCACTGAATGCAGCATGCCTGCTGCATTCAAGGATGGGCTTCCCCATGTTTCTAGCCCCCTGTATCCTGAGAAATAGACTTTAGAAAGCTTACATATAGTGAGTCCAGAGGGCATTCCTGGTTATGGAGTCAGCGCTGCATGGGGCTTCTACCTGCCTCCGGCCGCTCTGTGCCACCTCCTTCTGCTCTGTTCCTCCTCCTGTGTGTGCAGCCCCCTCCTCACCTGCTGCGGCATATAAGTGTCTGATCTCACGCAGGCGCATAGCAAGGACTTGTCAGGAGTGGGAGTCGGTGGCTGACGTCACAGCCTCACTGTGCACCTGCATGAGATCTCACTTTAGGAAAATTGAGTCTTGATTTACATTTTGGTAAATATTTTTCGTTTTCCATAACATTGAGCTCTGTGGGTACTTTAACATTTGAATCACGTCTTGAGGAATACAGAAGTTTAATTTGTGTTTGAATGTTTGATGGATTTTTTCCCATAGTCTTTCTTCACTATCTTTTAATCTATATGTATTCTTAATTGTCTTGAAGGGAATCAGTTGATTCTTTTTGTCGAGAATATTTGAGGTATACTGAATTCGAGATTTTTTCCAGGAGTCTACTTACAATCTTGTGGAAATTGATTCAAGACTCTATAAAGGGATCCAATTTGGCAGAGAGGTAGAATGGCAATTGGTAGATTTAGCAACCAGATATCTCCAGGATTGGATAGCAGCTTTGACTGTGCACTCCCTGGGCAGTTGCCTAAATTTGTCACACAGAAATGAGAGTGGCACAGGTCCAAAGCCACCTTGTATATAGCTGGATTCTTTTATAGTTAACCAGCTAGATCTATCTTTCTCTTCCTTAATATAAAGAAATTGCTGCAACACTGAACACATATATGAAGGGGAACAAGCTAAATGGCTATAATATGAATTGCAGGATTGTCTGTGCAGCTAAGGAATGCATATGGGATAAGTGAACATAGTAAATACTATACTGGAATAAATGAATTGAGAGACTTAGCTTCATCACTGACGTCACTGCGAAGAGCCCGGTAACTGCGCAGTTACCGGGCTCTTCACAGTGACGTCAGTGATGAAGCTAAGTCTCTCAATTCATTTATTCCAGTATAGTATTTACTATGTTCACTTAGGCTGTGGTCACAGTTTTTTTAGTGCCTTTTAAAAACGCATGCTTTTTTACATGCGTTTTTCATGTCAGCATGAGTTTTTTAAGGTCTCTGATGGCTCCCTGCGTTTTTGGCTGCGTTTTTGAATCTGCACATAAAAATAGTGCTTGTAGTATTTTTTTGAGCGTTTTGAAAAACGCATGCGTTTTTGTAGAAAACGCATGCGTTTTTATAACATGGGTTCCTATGAGAAACGCATGCAAAAACGCATGTACAATTAGTACCTTTTAGTGCCATTCAAAAACGCATGCGTTTCCCATAGGAGCCCATGTTTAAAAAAACGCATGCGTTTTCTACAAAAACGCATGCGTTTTCCATAGGAACCCATGTTATAAAAACGCATGCGTTTTCTACAAAAACGCATGCGTTTTCTACAAAAACGCATGCGTTTTTGGATATGCTCCAAAAACGCATGGGACAGTCACACATGCTTTTTGGCTATTAGGGCATGCGTTTTTTAACATGGGGGCCTATGGGTGCGTTTTTTACATGCGTTTTTGAAAACGCAGGTCTCCAAAAATGCATGTGAAAAATGGTACTGTGACCACAGCCTTATCTCATATGCATTCCTTAGCTGCACAGACAATCCTGAAATTCATATTATAGCCATTTAGCTTGTTCCCCTTCATATATGTGTTCAGTGTTGCAGCAATTTCTTTATATTAAGTGCACACACATATTTTTTGCTTGCACCTGCACCTTAAGGTGATGCCAGTCCTTATATATAAAATATCTTTCTCTTCCCACCATGATTGGCTACGTTTCATGATGGTAGAATGATAATAAGCTGTAAGATTCGGTACTGCAAGTCCTCCGTTGATATTGCCTTTTTCCAAAATTGATCTTGCAAACCTAGGCTTTCCCCCCCCCCCCCCCAAATAAAAGTTATTAATTGAGTTTGCAGTCTTTTCAGCTAGGATTTTGGAATAGGTAGAGGAATGGATCGGAAGATATAAAGCAATTTTGGTAGTATAAACATTTTACAGGCTTCTACCCTACCTAACCATGATATATCTATTTTGGAAATATGTAGGATATTAAATTGTATAGTGAATATAGTACATTTGTATCAGTGATGTTAGAGAGGGGTTTGGTAAGTTTTATGCTGAGGAAAACCAAATTCTCACTTTCCCAAGATAAACTAGTTTCCAGTTTTGGTATGTTTAGAAGTTCCGGATCAATGTTCAGATGGAGAATTTGGGTTTTGTGTAGGTTGATCTGTAGTGCGAGATATGCGAGAATTCCTCAATAGTAGCTAGAAAATTTTGCAATGAGTTTAGCGGGTCTGTGAGAATAAGGATTATTATCATCCGCAAATAAGCTAATCTTGAACTGTCTATGTTGGGTATGTATGCCTTAAATGAGGGGCTTCATCCAGATTTTTTCCAATAGCAGCTCTATGAATGGATCAATAAGGTGGGGGAAAGAGGACATCCTTGATGCGTACCATTCGTTAAAAGGGTTTCTTCTGAAAGCATATTATTTGTAAGGACTTTCATGGATGTATTGGAGCAAAGAGCGTGAATGGCATTAATAATATTCCTCCTGAATCCGACCCACCCCAGGGTTTCAAAAAGACAGCGGACCCTGTTGAACGCATTTTCTGTGTCGACAGACCACTAGGGCTGGAGTCTTGGTTCTCTCTATATGGACGAACAGACTTATGGCTCGTCTTGTAGCATCAGCAGTGCCTCTCCTCTGTACGAACCGTATCTGATCTTTATGGAGTAGCTTTGAAATGACTTTCTGAATCCTAGTTGTTAGAGTTATGGTGATGATATTCAGATCTGTATTTAACAACGAGATGGATCTGTAGTTTCCTACATTCACTTTGTCTCTTTTGCTTTTCGGGATCACTGTGCTGTTGCATTTCTTTTGGGAGATGGTTATTGTTAGCAGTTAATGAGTTGAATATTCTAGTGAGGTATGGAGAAAAGGATTCTTTGAAAGTGATGTAAAACTCATTCTGGAAACCACCTGGTCCCGGAGATTTGCACTTTTTGAGACAATTGATAGCATCTATAATTTCTGTTTTGGTGTAAGGTGAGTTCAGGTAATCTAAGGCTGGCTTCACACTGCAGTTTTTCACTGATCAGTGTCCATCCAGTTCGTGTGCCAAAACCCGGAGAGGAACCAGGAGAGGAACTTGCATAGAAAAACTATAATTGAAAGATTGACACCTGTTCTAGGTTTTGGAGACACTCCTGGTTTTGGCACACAAACTGGATGGACACTGATCAATGAAAAACTGCAGTGTGAAGCTAGCCTTAGGCTGCCTTCACACTGCGGCAGTGTCCGGTCCAGGGCTGTCATGATTGACAGCCTGGACCGGAGTTTTCCTCCATAGAATTCTGTCGGGCTGCACGGAGCTGGATCCCGGCGGGTGGTAATTAGCTGCTATCCGGCTGCTGTGTCGCCGGATGTATCCTGCAGAAGTGGGGATTTTCTGCCGATTCCAAAACCGGTGCATGCAACGTTTTTGGAATCGGCAGAAAATCCCCACTTCTGCACGATTCATCCGGCGACACAGCAGCCGGATAGCAGCTAATTACCACCCGCCGGGATCCAGCTCCGTGCAGCCCGACAGGATTCTATGGAGGAAAACTCCGGTCCAGGCTGTCACTTCTGACAGCCCCGGACCGGACGCTGCCGCAGTCTGAAGGCAGCCTTAGTCCTCATTGGATAAGCATGGGAGTTTAATGGAGTCTAGAAACGAGGTAATTTTAGATGCGAAGGGGATCATTTCTGTAGGGTCATCTTCGAGATTATACAATCTTCTATAGAATTTAGCGAATGTGTCTGATATATCTTGTGGTGATTTGTAAATTACATTATTTTTTTGTTTCAGCATTACATTACTGCACAGGATTGCAAATTATTATTTGCGAAAAAATATTACTTAAAAACAGGCAGGGAAAAAAAAAATGAGCTATGATCCCGGGTTGTAATATCTGTATACTCTTTTGTGTCCTCCCCTGCCCAGGATCAAACCATGACCATGCATGGTCAGGCACATACATTAAAACCCCTTTAAGTTTGAAATATAATTTGCATTTATAGTTCATTATTTTTTGATATTCAGGACATTTAGTATACTAGGAGTTAGATGATGAAACAGCAACTTTACAATGGACATTGCCACATTTATTTTGACAAACTCCTTTGTGAAGACCCTTTTTTAATCTTGTATTTTTGGAACCAAAGCCTCATGACACTGAGCACAAGCCACTGGAATGTGGTGTTGATATAGGCTGACAGCTCTAATGTAGCCAGAAGGTTTTCAGAATTGAGATAATCAGATTGTGCTCCAACCTGTTAAATAAATTATGATATATTGTGTACATTCTATTGAATAAAAAAGAATGACTGCAGCATCACAGTCTGGTGTAATATGTTAAGACTCCAGATCAAAAAGAAATGGAAGGATATGGATATTACAAGATGTAGTAATGTTCCACTATACAGCTGGAGCACATTTAAAGAATAGTTCGCATTTACTCCTGTCTTGCTCATGTCAGCAGCTGCTCTGGATCAGTGTCCTATCTGGCTCAAATTGCCCAAGCAACATAATTCACGTCAAGAATGAATGAAGCCAAATTAATACTTTGTATCAAGTTACATACACTGAAACAGAGATGTGCGCCATAATACCAGTAACATGTGACGATTACCCCTTTAAAAAGGCCATTATCAGGTCTGACAGCTTTAATTAGTTAAGAATTAATAGAAAGATGGGAATAAGGCTAGGGTCACATTTGGGAACTTGCATCCGTTGTAAGGATGCATTAAAGCAGAGGTCCCCAACTCCAGGCCTCAAGGGCCGCCAACAATGCAGGTTTTCAGGATTTCCTTAGTATTGCACAGGTGCTAATGTGATCATCTGCACAGGTAATGATTCCAAGCCCTGTGCAATACTAAGGAAATCCTGAAAACCTGCACTGTTGGCAGCCCTTGAGGCCTGAATTTGGGGACCTCTGCATTAAAGGATCCTTTTTTTCCCCTTGCCTTTTTTATGGCATGTTTTTTCATCTTTAGCGCATGTGTTAACGCATGGTACATATATGTAGTGCAGGTTCTCTGCTGTGCAAGTTCTGTATACACAGGGCGATGCACCACCAAGAGCAATTATTTTTTTGTATTTTGCAAAAGATCATTTCACACGATGAATAAACACTTTGCTCAGTTATCAAGTGATCTTCTTTACACTGAAAGATTATTGTGAAAAAACGGTTTAAAGAACGTTTATTCACAATTATCATTGGCTAGGGTCACACTTAAAAATAGAATTGTGTTCACCGCATCCAGATCCGCATACGGTGAACGCAATTGGCTTCAGTCAAGCCGCAATCCCTTAACTGGATTGCTGAAGCCGCAATCCGGTAACCAGATTGCTCTGGATGTGTAATCCGGAGCAATCTGGTTACCGGATAGTTTGCTCATCCCTGCTGCTGCAGGGATGAGAAAACTGTTCTCGGTGTTTTAAAAGATGAAAATGTATTAATAAATGTGTCTATAATGTCTCTAGGGGGTGCCTACCCTCCCTAGAGACATACCACTCCCTCAGGTGGGCATATAATGATGTTCTTGCAGATGTATAGTAGCCGGCTCCTGTCGGCTACTGTACATTTTTATTTCCAATTGTACCCGTAGAAGCACGACTGACGGTGCGCGAAACGGCCGTAGTATAGGCTGCTCCCCTGTCCTCCCTCCCGCACCCTCCACTTTGTAAGACCCCACAAGAAGAAAAAATAAAGGCTGCAAAAAGAATCCTGTGTGCGGCTCCTACTTGATATTGGAAATAAAAAAGAAAACAATTTGCTTATCCCGGCGGCAGCTGGGATAAGCAAAGTATATGCGGTAACCGCATTGCTCAGGATTACATATCCTGAGCAATCCAGTTACCGCATTGCGGATGTTACAACCGCTCCGAAAACTGCATGATTTTTCACGCAGGCTGCAGAGACGGAGGCGGTAACCGGATTGCTTGTGAAGCAATCCGGTTTTTATAATAGGCTCCTATGAGAAGCATTTCCTGATCCGGCTTTGAGCTTTTTAAAAGCTCAAAACAGGATCAGGTTTTAAAATAAAAACCTGAAGTGTGACCATAGGCTTTCATAGTAATTGCAGCTTAAGGGTATGTGCACATCAGTCGTTTTGTGGGCTGTTTTTGAGCGTTTTCCGTCGGCGGTTTCCGCTGAGTTTTATGTTAATTTATGTTAATCCTAGCCACCGGTTGGATTAACATGCTAGTCAATGGAGTTTAGAAAACGCTGTGTACATTAGAACGTTTTTTTTTGTCTCCTTTCCAGTTTCTTCACCGGTTTTCCACCGGTTTTCAAAGATAGAGCAAGTGACTTCTTTTGAGTGTTTTTCCAGCGGATCTAGCTTACAAGTGCACCAAAAACCAGTCTGGAAAACGCTAAGAAAAACCGCCAGAAAACCGGCGAGAAAACGCTGTATAAACGCTAAAAAACCGATCGCAAAACGTTAGCAAAACGAGGGACACTGCTGAGCTCAGAAAACTCAGTTTCTGCCATTCTCCACCGGTTTCCGGATGGTCTGCAAAGATGCAGAAACGTCAGATGTGCACATACCCTAACACACTGCCAGACTTCAGCTTATCTCCTTGAAAACTAAATAATCTATTGGAATCCAAATGCACAATCCTTAGCTCCTATGATATGTGATCTCAAGGGATCTGTTGATATTTATTTCATGTGGAAGTCCCCAACTTCTCTGAACTTGAGAGCCACATTCAGCTCTGAGGGTACCTTTACACACGGCTACATTTGTAGCTTGTCACCAGGTAACTTACTGGTTGCAGTGAAATCATGGATACATGATTCCATTTATACACAGCAATAAGATAGAACCATGTATCCATGATTTCACTGCAACCAGTAAGTTACCTGGTGACAAGCTACAAATGTAGCCGTGTGTAAAGGTACCCTGAGGGTACCTTTACACGCCGCTACTGGAGGATGGATACAACCCGCTACAGGCTACAAATGTAGCTTGTAGCGCCAATATAGCTCATAGTAGCGGCGTCTGAAGACGGTAGGAGGCAGCCGGCAACAGATACATCTGTTTCCGAGCACTGCTCGAAAACAGATGGCTACAAAGCCGATTGCAGCGAGCTGTATCGGCGTGTAAAGAAGCTACAGAAGGGAACTCTGGACACCCGGCTATGTAGCTGCAATGTAGCTAAGGTGTGACCCAGGCTCCGTGTTACCGCGCCCCATCTGCGATCATTGGTGGAAGATGCTGCGTTACGATTGGCCCTTGCCTCACAGCCCTCCATCTTGGATGAGCTGTCCCTTCAGCACTACAGATACGCGCCGTATGCACGATCATATATTAGTACAATTACGCGGACACACACTTGACGAAAGAAAATTAGCAAATGCCCCATGATCTTCATACAGTGTGCACATCCTCTCAACACATGACAACGAATAATGCTGTACACAGCGCACAAGTGTGTGTTACGTACCGCTCTGGCTTATTGTACAGCAGCTGCCGTAGAAGTGTTCCTTGTGTGGCACTGCGCGCAGCGCGCACACGGATGCACACAAACCCATACCACATCGAAAGTAATTACTCAGCACACAGATCATAGCCTTGTTGTACGCACTGCACTGTGGGTCTTCTGTAGTAGGTGCCGCATAAGTGTGTCGGCCGTGTCACTGCGCGTTGGGCTACTTAAAAGGGTGCGTCACCCCGACAGCGGCCGTAATGACGTCATGACGTTGGTTTCATTTTCACTCTGCCTGCAAGGTGCCAGCCCCACCTCTGCACACACCATAGCAGTCATGGCAGCCGTTCCCCGCGCTGCAACGTGGGGGATGGCGGAGCTGATCATCCTGATTGATCATTGTGACCGTAAGGACTATTGGGGCCACCATCACCACCGGCACCCCAGGCTGCGCAATCGGCGCACCGTTCGGCGGATCCAGCGGTCCCTGATCTGCCAACTGGGGGTAGAGAGGACTGTAAAAGCAATCCAAAAAAAGATCGCTGACTTAAAGCACAAGTGCCCGGGTCGCATACTGGACATCCATGCCAGGATTGCCAGGCTGCGTGGTGAGTAATTGTTGGGCCAAAACACACACCGCCACATGTGCATGTCCCAAAATACACAAAAATGGATGGAAACATATGACAAGGGACAGTGTGGCCTACACAATCAAACAGATCTTCACAGTGTTGAGGTCCTCCAGTCAGCGCAAACAATGTTTCCCACCCACAGTACATGCATACAACATGAGTGTATGCATCCAGCATGACCTGCTTGATTCTAAGTTATGCCTCAAATACATAGGCACACAAGCTATATGTAGGAGAACAATGTGTTGTGACGAATTAATCAAGGTTATTGTTATGTTTTTAAAAAAATAGATGCAGAATTGTCATCTGAAGAAGGGCACCATGCCCCACCCCCAGGTGGCCCATCCACAACACCGCCACATCTGGCTGAAGTGGCACCCTTGGTCCCAAGCTCCACACCTTCCCCAGGGCCTCAGGAGCCAGACCTGCCCTCACCTACCGGGACAGAGGACCTGGAGGAGCTGTCAGCAGCTGCAAGTCCGCTGGAATGTGACGAGGTGTCGTCATCTGGTTGGCTGGAGGAGGACGAGATCACCTCCCCACAGGAGGGCGAGGACCTGGAAGCACCTGGCGGCCCGGAGGAGGGTTTGCCCCGTAGCCCATGTCCCCTCTTGCCCCCAAACCACGTAATGTGGCCACGGAGCCCCAGCCCGGGATTCGCACCACCTCCCACTGTCTCGAGCTCAGTGGCGAGTCCTGGGGTGACCATGTCCCCACACAGTGACTATGGTGGTAAGTGTGTTATGTTGCCACATACACCCTGCACACTGTTAGTTAAATTTTCTCTTGGACAACAAGATTATTCAAAACATAGTTAAGAATGTTGTTTAACCATTTCTGCAGATGGGGAACGTGCAGGTGCATCAGGATGGAGCTTGACCCCATCTCTCTCCCCGCCTGATGGTGACGTGGAGTTGGAGGAACAGGGTAAGGGGATGCTTTTGGTCAGTCCTGACTAGCCATCACCAGCGACTGCTGTGTACTAAAATGTGTGTTTACTCCCAATACAGGTGTCCCTACCATGGAGGCATTCATCCTTGCCCATCAGGCGTTTGTCGGGCCCATGACCAGGGCTTTACAGCGTGGCCTGCAGGACCTTGCCCGGTTGGGGGAAATGCTTGTGGCCCTTCCGCCACAACATGACTCACAGCCATGAAGTTCATGGCTCCAATGTTTTGCGGCCAAACATGGCCCCAAAAACAGTTGTCCTAGTTGGACCAAAAAATTTACAAACGTTGCCTTGTTGGCTTTAAAATTTCATCTCTTTTTTATTTTAGCCCCCGTTGGGCTCTTTTCTTATAGTGTCCCACATTGGGACCATCAGGAGTGTGGACTGCCTAGCCCTTTGCCTTCTTTACCTATACTGTCCCACATTGGGACCATCAGGAGTGTGGACTGCCTAGCCCTTTGCCTTCTTTACCTATACTGTCCCACATTGGGACCATCAGGAGTGTGGACTGCCTAGCCCTATCTGGCCAAAGCATTCTGTGTATTGTGGCAAGTGCCTGTCACACATGTATGTTTTCAATAAAATGCTGGGTTAAGTGTTTTTGTAAGCTCCTTCATGTGACAACAATAATATTTGGTGCATAAACCTGACCATCAGGTAACTATGTCAGCCACATCACCACATCCCTTTGTCAAAGTGCAAACACATTACAAAGGAACCGATGGTGGTCCTGCTCTGAGGGCATTGGGCCATATTGTGTGGCTTTGGAAAACCTATATTGTGACCACTACCATTCACCCACGCTCACCCCCACAATCCTTAACCCAAAATAAATACACAATTGTGTCACACAAAAAAATTTAATGCTGGCAGAACTCATAACAAACATAAACAAATCATATGCTGTAATTCAGCCAACTTAATAAAAAAAAAATAAAAAATCCACCGAAGAAACCAAATAAATAAGGAGCTTTCTCCATAATCCATAGTCCAGACTGCCAATTATGTGCATTGGCTACTAGTGTCCTACTTCTTCATCCTCTGTCGGCTCTGACAATGCCGGCTCCCCCCTACTCTCATGGCAGCCCCGACCTGCCCGAGAGCGTCTTGATCGACGACGACGTGTTGGGGGGGGATTGGGTGTGTGTGGCGGGGCCAGTCTTCTCACGGGCCGGGATGGGGGCGATGGGGAAAGGGGCCACAACTCATGTGGCACAGGGGGGGGATGTGGCATCCCCATTGAAGGGCCCCATCCTCGGCAGCATCAGCGGCAGTGTTGAAGACCCGCTGAAGAATCTGTCTTTGGAGCGGCTCTATCCTTTCCAACCTGTCGCTCATGTAGAGGGCGTAGCTTGAGATGTGGGTCCGCTGTTCGCTTAACAGCACGCGTCGGGCCCAGGTGCCCAGCTCCGTCTCAGGTGGTACTGGACGTCTTCGTCGACGGATCCCGGAGCTGGGACCTGGGACTGGACCCACATCACTCGCTGCGCTCTCCTGCTCAGCCCCAGATGTCATTGGCTGAGCATCATCAGCGACAGATTGGTCCGCAATGGAGCCGTCCTGTTCAGGGGCCTGTGGGGGGAGAAAAATAAAACCTAATTAGTGAAGGCAATATCCACTCAGTACATTGTCCAGAGGACTCAATATACCACTCCCACACACAAAAAGCCACCAAACCCAGATGTAAATAAAAAAAAAAATTACAACCACCAAAGGTTAAAGACCACAAGACCAGTACTTCTCCTGTACACTCACCTCTACCATTCCAGGTACTCAGCTCACTACAGAATTAGGTGTTAGTCACAGAGCCGTAACCCAATTATTACATGTCACCACAACACCTTGATACTGGGGGCTGTCCTGGCCAAAGACAGATATTGGCCACCTTGACGTTTGGACTCCTAATATGATGAAAATCCACCCCACATTCAACTACCAATAACCCACTTGCACCAGAGCCAACACACATGTGTGGCAGCACCATTTACTAGATGCTACTATGTGCGTCTTTAAATTCAAACCACAATCAATTTTGAAACCCTTACATAAGTAACCTAAACATAAAAATATGTCGTGGAAGATGCAACATTGGAATACGGCTCTCTGCATAGAATTTACATCCTACAAATTCCTACATCCCACACCAAGGATGACAATATGACAAAATGGTTGGTGTAAAGGATTCAGACAAGCACACATGTGAAGGTAACATTGTGGGCCACCACTGTAACACAATTACCCACCTCCTGTGGCGCAGATGGTGATTCAGCCGGGCCTACATGGGACGCAGCAACGGGGCAGTTGGTCGTCGTTGCACGCGAGCTAGCCTCGCCCAGGATGAAGGTGAAGAGCGGATAGTACCATAGGGTAGGTAATGGTACCTCCTCAGCTCCAGCCCCTGAGCGACGGCGCTGGTACTCAGTGTGAGCCCGCATGAACGACGCCCGCATGTTCTTAATTTTAAGTGCCACCATATGCCTGTCCCACCTCTTGCCTACCCTTAACTCCATCCGATTGGCCAGAGCCACAAGAGGCCTGTAGGCCTCGGCCCTCGCTGCCTGATTTTTATATTCAGGCAGCGAGGTGCGCCACAGACACTCGTGCCGCTGATACTCCGTGAGAAGCTGGGTCTCGAATTCCACACTACCCCTCGGCATCTGCCGATGACAAAACACACCAAAAACAGACAGTCACTACACAAGGCATACCGAACTTTAAAACCTTTTTAAAAGGATAAACATGCATATAAAGTTTGAACATTGAGAATATATGCTGCTATTTGGTTCACTTCAACTTTGCGTGTGTGGGCCATTTTCTCCATCTCACACCGCTCCGAAGTCCAGAAATTCTCAATCTCCGGATATCTGTGTCCACCTACACATGTTTCCTACAAAAATTAATACCCCAATGTACCTATTTCAACACACCTCTACACGGTGTGTGCGTACATACCTCTAGGCCAACATGTGACCAAACACATTGTGTGCAAGCTATGACCTGCGCACTGTCCCAAATGGTTAAGGTTAACCATATGGGAAAGGAGGGCTGGGTGTGTGCCAACACTGCACATACTACATCTAATGGGCACACACATGATCATGTTGGTGTTCCAACAGCCTTGGAACAACAATTTTAACACATGTACCAAACATCCCTAGAATCAACGGGGCAATTATTCCACCCATCAAATGGTGATGTGAAGTACCGGCAAAAAACACACCTTGATATGTTGGCATAGAAATTAACATCAAGGTGCAATCTATACTTACACAATGCAAGTAGAGGCACTACATGGCTATTGCCCTACAGAGAATAACGTAGCCATATGTATTAATACAGGCCAAAAATTACATGCCGTATCAAACATGCCCATACACACATTGCCTAAGCGGCCTGTGACAGAAGCATCTGCGTTCATTACAATTTCATTGAAACCGCTAAAGAGAAGGCTTACCGTCAGAGCAACAGAAGTCAAACAGGACACCAGTAGCTCAATGCACATCGACGTCTGGACAAGGTGTAGTGGCCATTGGCATGGCTTTATAGTCCGCTAAACCAATCACAGCGGAAACAATTACGCACATCGTGATGGGACACCTGGGTGCTGAATAAACTGCCGCTAATTGGTGGAGATCGCTGAATCGTGATAGGTTGGCGGCCCTTGAAAAGCTGCGCATTCCGGCAAACGTTACGCTTACTGGTCAGACCCATTAAGTAAGTATTTGTGGACACACATGGAATTTGCGGTGGGTGGGGTGCATATGTTGATGTTATTGGCGAGCGCAGAAGACTGCTTGAGCTGACTATATATGGGTTTGTATTGTTGTGGACGATATAGTGTACTGTGTTGAATTTGAGTAGGCATTTTGTCTGGGGCTTCACATTTTTGTAGAGATACATTGCTGTGTTTGTTTCCAGACACCATACAGGAGAATGGCTGCAGGACTGTAGACAGAAATGTGTTACTCATGTCGACTGGATCGATTTCTGCATACTGGTTGTGGCCAATGGAGACTGGGTCCAACGGGGATAGGATCACACATGGCTTTGAGGTGTGGCGCTCCAGACATAGCACAGATGTGTAGCAAAAATAACACCAGCAAAAACATATCTAACCATGGTTAACCATCCTCACTCATGTGCAATGTTGTTTGGTTCATGTAGGCTTACTCAACCTGGCATATCGTGGTACGTACGATTTTTGTTTAGGTTTTTTTTTTTTTTTTTTTTAAATTTAATTATGGTCTGTCTAATGGATTCTGGGACATGTTTGAGCGACATTATTGGTGACACATGTCCCTTTCTAACTCACCTAGGTGCAGATGTGTGACTTTGAGACCCTCCGATTGAAGTTGATGTATAGGAGGCCACTATCATTGGCCGTGTTCCATTTTGTTTGGGGTGACTACTGGGTGTTTGCCTTCCCTTGCTTCAGGGATGTGTTTTGGGCCCACACGAGAGATCCCATCCACTTGGCTATAGTGTGTCATCGAAAAGAGGTGTGGCTTGCTTAACCTGCTGACATGGCCACATATTGTTCTATGTACTCATGTTGTGTTTTCTCATCTACAGATGCTGATATTGAGGATGCAGAATATCCATGACCGCAATGTTATCGTGGCTCTTGCATTGGTGGAAGAGCAAATGTGACTTCAGGATCGGTATGAAAGGTTGATGAGGCGCAGACAGCGGCGGTTGTGGACCCGGGATTGGCTTCGCAGGCGGGAAACCCGGGGCCACATGCAGCTGTTGCGGGAGCTGGAGCTTAACAATCCCGATGATTACCGAAACTATCTCCGTATGTCCGAGGACTGTTTCACCTTCCTATTGGAGCGTGTTGGGCCAATGATAGCGCGTCAGGACACTATAATGCGACCATCAGTATCAGCTGCTGAGCGGTTGGCTATCACTTTGCGGTTCCTGGCTACAGGGCAGTCCATGACATCCCTCACATACTTGTCACGTGTCTCCCTGCCCCTGCTGAGCCGCCTGATCCCTGAAACGTGTTGGGCCATCTGGAGAGCTCTGCAGCCATCCTACATGAAAATGCCAGAAACAGCCGCAGAATGGCTGGAAGTAGGCCGAGGCTTTCAAACCCGGTGGAACTTCCCCAACTGTGGGGGCATTGGATGGTAAGCACGTGAGGATTACCAAACCTGCCAACTCTGGCTCTTTGTTTTTCAATTACAAAGGGTATTGTAGTATAATCCTCATGGCTCTAGTGGATGCGCACTATGAGTTCCTCTACGTGGATGTTGGAATAAACGGTCGCAACTCAGATGGGGGGTGTTTGCACGCAGCTCCTTGGCAACACTACTAGGGAGTGGTGGGCTAAACTTACCCTCAAATGAGGACACGACCGAACATCTCAACTTTGCGTTTGTTGCGGATGAAGCATTCCCACTTCAGGAACACCTACTGCGGCCATATCCCCAGAGGGCCCTTACTTCTGAGAGACGCATTTTCAATTACCGGCTATCCCGGGCCCGCCGTGTAGTTGAAAATGCGTTTGGGATAATGGCGAATAGATTCCGGGTTTTTCATACGCCTATACATATGAAACCGGAATCTATTGACGCGGTAGTGCTGGCCTGCTGTGTGCTGCATAACTTCCTGCGTTGTAGGGATAGAGCATCATACACGCCAGGAGGTTCTGTAGATAATGCAGACACTACAACAGGGGAGGTCCGTCCAGGGTCTTGGCGTGATGAGGGCCATGTGATTGTGCCACTCCAGCCGCAGAGCCATGGCCGCACTCGGCAGGAGGCCAGGGACAGTAGAGAAGCTTACTGCTCCTACTTCAATGGGTCTGGTGCAGTGAGCTGGCAGAACCAGGCCATATAGTGTGGCTGGCTCTGGGAGATGTATTTGAGCTTGCAATGGAGGTGACAGCAGGTTAGCTGCGCCCCTTTTCTTTTTTGTTTACCATTTTCTGGATCTTTGGTTTAATTATGTGCAGGAGTTTTAGTTAGTTAGTTAGTTAGTTAGTTTAGGTATGCTATTTTGTTTTGTGTTGCTGCACAGGTTTCAATGTGTGGTCAATTTGTTATCCCTTTAATGTGTTTAAAGAATGTGACATGCACTTTAATTGTCCATTGTTTTTACTTTCTGTATTTTTTTTTTTACCAATCCAAGGTCACGATTAATGCATTATATTAAAAATTTTTATGTTGGATCCAAAATAATCTGTGTGAGCCTGATTACTTGGTGGAGGAGGGCAATGTGATGAAGGTTTTGGTGGGGGCCAGGGATGTCATAGCCACCTATTGGCTGGGATTGTGCAGACAATATGTGTGGGTAGCCATGTTTTTTTAAAAGGATTTTGCCCAACAGTGTTTGTGGCCATTGTGTGTACATGAGCCTTTATTTTGTTGTAGGCAGAGGGTCCCCTGCACACAGCACATTGATGCAGGACATATTCTTCTCAGGTGGTTTCAAAGACACTGTCACGCAGATCTTTGACATGTCGCCTTGGGAGCTGTTCCACTACATTCACATCTGTAAGCAGATATATGAACACCATTGAGCCTGTATTCACACATAGTTAGCCAGAGTTGACACAGATACAATTTCAACAGAAAACGCACATACTGTGTGTTGTAAGCCGCTACTGTGTGTCGCACAAACGCACCTTACCGCAATCGCCACACGCCGCTGTCACAAGCGCTCATCGTGCGTGACAAGGCAAACACTTCTACTACACACACATAGCCCAGAACCGCTACTTTTATGCACACTGGGTATGTGACTGGCCACCGCTCCAGCGTGACGCATTACCATCGATTTCGATGCATTCGCCATGCTCCGCCATGTCACAACCGCTTATTCCGTGCCACACTCCGATCACTGGTACGTCACGTCTCACCCATCCGCCCTTTCCGTCGTGCCCAATCACAACTCCGTAGTGTTGGCCAATGGTTGTGGTTTGGGCGCGGCGTACAGGACTGTGGCACGCCTATTTGTTTTACGTCCTGCCTTTGTTCCTCCCAGATCACTCTGTGGTGGCGGCGTGTAAAGCTGGTAGGCTGAGCTACAGATGGCCACTTGAGACACCCGGCGATGTAGCTAGTTACAGATGTGACGTACCGTAGCGCACCTTGTGGCGGCGTGTAAAGGTGGTGCGTTTCCCGTTTGTAACCGTTTGGGCGTGCTCGTGCACGTGAAGTAGCGGGTTGTATCCATCCTCCAGTAGCGGCGTGTAAAGGTACCCTGAGAGATGGTTGCAAACTACATTGAGCTCTCAGAAAGAGTTGTGAGCCACACTCAGCTCCTAGCCACTTCGTAATAGTGACACCAAGAACCCTAATTACCGGTATATTAAAAGTTAAAGCTTTTTCACAGAAATCACATTAAAGCAGAATATGAAGATCCAGGGTTTCCTATCAGTGGCATAACTTGAAGGCCATCGGCCCCAAGTGACAGCTCCAACAGGGCCCCCAATAATTGCAAATCTTCAATAGAATTAGTCTTTTTATATAGGCAAAAGGGACTTTTGGGGACCCCTAGGCTCCAGGACCTAGGTGCAATGGCAACTCCTGTATCTCTTGCAGCAATGCCCTTAGATTCTAGCTTACCCTCATTCAGATCTGCTCTTCTGGGCAGAGCTAATCTCAAATGTCACCATCTGGTGACCTTCTCTTCTTAGGCTGGGGTCACACATACCAATCCACTTTTTTGAGGCTTTAGAAAAATGGATCCATTAAATTTAGGGTGCCAATAGTGTCTCCTGAGCTCCTAGCCATTTTTTAGACTTAGGCTAGGGTCACACTTGGCATGCGTTTTTTGCATGTTTTAGGCAGCATGCGTTTTTGGGCTGCGTTTTTGCTGTTAGGTGTGGAGCAGCCTTAAAAAATGCATGGTACATTTAGTGCCTTGCAAAAACGCATGCATTTCCCATAGGGCCCCATGTTAAAAGAAGCATGCGTTTTGTAAAAAACGCATGCGTTTTTGAAAAAGCCCCAAAAAATACTGCATGCAGTATTTTTTGGTGCGGAGCCAAAAACGCATGGTACATTCAGACATGTGTTTTTTGCTATTGGGGCATGCATTTTTGCATGGGAGCCTATGGATACGTTTTTGCATGCGTTTTCACAAAACGCAAGTCTCAAAAACACATGGAAAATCTGCAAGTGGGACCCTAGCCTAAGGCTAGGGTCACACAAAGCATCCGTTTTTTAACGTGCTTTTTGGCAACCTGCATTTTTGCATGCGTTTTTGCTGATAGGTGTGGGGGATCCTTAAAAAACGCATGCAAAAACGCATGTACCATTTAGTGCCATATAAAAACGCATGCGTTTCCCAATACTTTTGTCTGGCCCATTTTGGAGTTTTGTGTGAAATGATCAATGTTTTGCTTTTTGCTTCATTCTCTTTTGTGTTTTTTCATTGAAGACAAATTAAATGAAGATAATAATACCAAAGAATTTCTGATTGCAATCATTTTCAGGAAGAAACTGAATATTATCTGACAGAATTGCAGGGGTGTCAATACTTTTGGCCACAACTGTAGCTGCAGACTTGTGAATCCTAATGTCATATGCACAGGGTGCTGTGAGGATCCACCGATGTCTGAGCCGAAAACGCCATTCAAGTGGTTGTGAGTATGCAATATGATACACTTTCATTAATGAGGCAGCGCTCATCTAGACAGAACATGGTCTGGAGTATGCATACCGCCATTTTCTGTGTGGCGCCCCTCTGGCAGGGCGCCACAGAGAGGTACTGCACCCGAAACAGAAGGTGTGGTGCCTCCATATTCATGGATAAGGAGCAAAACCCAGAGTCTGCACAAAAACATGCTCACAGGACACCTTGGTAATCAGTAGGTCCCAGGGGGTGGAGCCTAGAAGAGCGGGAAGACGTGAGTGACAGTTTACACAAGTCAGTCAGACGGTGACAGAAGAGCAGCAGAGACGGATGCAGGGGACCCTGCGGTCATGACAGGAGGGCACCTCTAAACTAAAAGGTGACCCAGACAACGAAGGGGGACACTCCAGGACTGGTTGAATCTGGCTGGAGAGTCCAGGTGAACACCGGTAAACGGAACTGAGACGATTAGTTAACAGTTTATCCCAAACTGTAGACGGGCAGGCTGTGGACCTAAAGTAGGAGCCACAGCACCACAAGGCTAAATCCCACCTCTGTCCCTAAGTGGGTCCAAGACACCAACAAGGGAAAGGACTAAATACCGGTGGCGGGAGGATTGTCTTCTCATTGCTCCCGTCAATACCGGATAGGGGTCAGAAGTACCTTTTAGTAATAGACCTGGGAACTGGCGATCGGGCTCTTTAGTGTGGTTGACAGGAGAGCTAAAGCTAAACACAGACCAAGAAAGTTATTGTAGAGACACCTCTGACAGACTCTGGAAAAGCCTCCAAAATCTGCGGCTACAACCCCCGGTGAATCACACTGTACCATGTACCTTATCCACCTGGTACCAGTAAAGAACTGTTTGAGCTAATCTGGTCTCTGGCATTAATTATTCGTCGCCCGGAGGGCCTCCACAGCATCATAGAAGCTGGGATTACGACTCCCCTCATCCACCCCGCTGCATTGAGGTAAAAGCTCTGCTTGTGGGGAGCTGTACTATCAAAGCTGCTTCACTATCACCTCAGCGGCCGACTGCAGTACTGATAACCACATTACCAGTTACCACAGGTGGTGTCACATTTCCCTATCCTCAACCATCACCCCCATCACCCAATTGAGTGCCCAGGGTACGGAACCGGGAACTGACCAGCCGTAATTCCCTTCCACCGCCATCCTCATTCCAAGTAACCCCTTCCCTACCGGCCCTACTCAAAACTGGCGTCACAAACAGGATCCCGTGCCCGGTAAAAACCGGTACTGTGTGCCTTAAATTGAACTTTTATTGACTGAATTTTATTACGCCTAAAATGGCGGGCCTAGAGATGTGACTGAAATGTGCTGACCCAGGGACGTGCCTCAGCCCCTCATCAAGGAAGACCCATGCAAGAGGCATCAAACTGGCTTCCCAACCCCCCCTACCATCAAACAACCAAGAGGGCAGGTTGGGAACTGGACCACACCAGCTCGGGATTATAAAAAGTGAACAGGGTGTGGCCGGAAGCCTGAACGAGAGACCTTGGCTGCTACCGGACCTGTTACTCATCAGCGGCCTGTTCACAATGTCAGTACCAACGATCTCTGACTTGATCAGGGAAGTCGAGGAGGGTATGAGAGCCGACCATGCTGCCCGGGGGTGACCACCCTGAAAACTGTGGAGGTGGACATCAATTTCTGGGGAGCACCCTTGCGAGATTTGCGAGCCCAATTCCAGTAGACCATGGAGTGGACTGTCCAGCATTGGAGTGCCAAGATGGTCTTACAGCTGAGCCGTAGGATGGAACAACGACAGGGGCCCGTGCTAGACCCGGAACCTGGAGTGTCGGTGGAGCCAGAAACCGAGCACCCAGTAGCCGGAGATGCCGCCCGCACAGATCCACTGCAAGCTGCTACAGCCAGAGTAAAAGCACTCCAGGTCGATGACCAGAACCCTGTTCTGGAGAGTCCCGAGCCAGAAGAAGACACTTCCGACATAGAGCCTGACGAGTAGGAGGCCGCAAACCAGGAGACCTGATCCTGTTTTCCGAGGAGCCCGACCTAATTGTGGAGGAATTCGTAGAAGATTGATCTAATCACCAGGCGTGTTCCGGGGAGGAGGACTGAGAGGAAGGAGCAGTCAGTGGCGCAGAGGCATCAGGGCCCCCCGAACTATGGTGGGTCGATCGCCTGGAACAACAAAAAGACCGGGCCAGTATGAAGAAGAGGCGGGTTGCATACCGGCCTCCAGCCCCGACCCCGCATTCCTGGCAACTCTTCGGGAGACCACAGTTTCAGAATGATAATGCGAAACGGCAAAGGCGACAAGAAGCATAGAGCGTAGAAGGCTAATGAAATGGAGACCCACCAGGCCCACGCCGTTGCCAGGACCCAACCACCACTGCCACTGGACCAAATAAGGAAAGGTACTGTGACGGCATTTAACCTTGTCATTGGATACGGTTTTGCCTGGGATGTAGGCCTCTATGAAGAGGTCTTTGTGGGAAGAAGAGAGGTCGAACCCCACCTCCCGAAAGGCCACCCAGATTGTTACCTGTACCAGAGGGATAAGATCTCCTATGAATGCTATTCATAATAAAGAGAAAGCGTTGACATAACCAAAGCACACCACAAAGTCAAGCAAATTGTAAGATTATATAAACTTTATTAGACACATAGAAACACAGTTAAAACCAATTAAAAACAATACACAGATACACAGCCACAGAAGTATCAGACACAATAGTAGTAAGAGGAACCCTCCAGCGTCCAGATAACTGTAGTATCAAGCTAATCCAGGAAAATAACAGATTCAGGTAAAAGGTGGTTAAAAAAAACAAACGTGTAATGACAATGACTTCCACAACAAAGGACGTATATAGAGGTCCCTAGGTAACCCACAATCTGCAGGGTCCCAGAGCATATAATACCCCTGTCTAAATTCATTGTTAAGTGTTCGATTTCCTTTGTTGAATCTGCCAAGATTCACACAAACTTGAATGTGAATTTTTGGTGTTAGAGCCTGATTGAATTAAGTCAGAGACTAAACACCCTGCCCCCGTTGGGCCGATATGGACTAGAATAAATGTTTTGTTTGCAACATTTGAAGCCCAGTGCCTCATGCAAAGGAAGAAGACAAAGTAATCGTATTGTTTTGGTTATGTTTAGGGCCACGTCACACACACAGATATCTGTTCAGATATTGTTCGCAGATCTCTGGTTGCAGTGAAATCATGGACACATTGTTCCATTTGTAGACGGCCACAAAATAGTACAAATGTGTCCATGATTTCACTGCAACCAGAGATCTGTGACTAATATCTGCACAGATATCTGTGTGTGTGACGTGGCCCTTAGTCGTAACCCGGTTAATATGTTAATAAAAAGTTAAGCTCAAACCCAGTTTGGTTGTGACACTCGCGGACGAGTGTATTTAACAAGGGGTGTGTGGCGCCCCTCTGGCGGGACGCTATTGTGAATTCTGCTTGTGGGCTCCCTCCTGTGGTTGTGGCTGGTAATGTGGTTGATCCTGTTTTGCAGTCTTGGTCAGGTGAATTGGATAATTGGAATTCAGACTTGGATATTTAGGTTTACAGGATTCCCTCAGTTCTTGCCAGTTGTCAATTGTTCCTGGAGGTGTTTCACCTTTGCCTGGTCTCTTCCTGCCCTGCTGCAAAACTTCCAAGCTAAGTGAATGGTTTTGTTTTCTTGCTGTGTGCTTGTTTTGGAATTGTCTATTTCTGCTCAGAGTTGTGGTTTATGTGGATATTTGGTCTGCATGTCTGTCTTAACCTGCTCTCTGTTAGGAAGTTTTCTTCCTAGGATTTAAGTGCTATTCATTTGTTTTTGGCTTGTACAGCTTTTGATTGTGTTATCATAGTTGGATTCACAGGAGTTCCGCAGATATAGAGGGAACCGAGTCTTGAGTAGACTCAGTGGTATTTTTGTATTATCTGCTGTGGATATTTTTGAAAGGATTTTTATACTGACTGAATTGTATTCTGTTCTGTCTTTCCCTATCTAGCTAGACTGGCCTCATTAGCTAAATTCTGTTTTCTGTCTGAGTGTGTCTTTTCCTCTCTTACAGTCAATATTTGTAGGGAGCTTTCTATCATTTTGGGGTTCTGCTCTGAGGCAAGATAGAATTCCTGTTTCTATCTTTAGGGGTAGTTAGTTCTCCGGCCGTGTTGAGGTGTCTAGGGTATGGTTAGTCACATCCCACGGCTACTTCTAGTTGCGGTGTTAGGTCAGGAACTGCTGTCAGTATAGGTACCCCTTACTCCTGTGAAAGATATTCATGCGGCTCCAAGGTCACCGGATCATAACAGGATGTCACAGGGAGGTTCTGCACCCCAAACAGAAGGTGTGGTGCCTCCGTAGTCATGGATAAGGAGGAAACCTAGAGTCTGCACAAAAACACACTCACAGGACACCTTATTACAGGGGACTGGTATTCAGTAAGTCCCAGGGGGGTGGAGCCTGGAAGAGGGGGAAGATGTGAGTGACAGTTTACACAAGTCAGTCAGACGGTGACAGAAGAGCAGCAGAGACGGATGCAGGGGACCCTGCGGTCGTGACAGGAGGGCACCTCTAAACTGAGAGGTGACCCAGACAATGAAGGGGGACACTCCAGGACTGGTTGAAGCTGGCTGGAGAGTCCAGGTGAACCGGAACCGAGACGATTAGTTAGCGGTTTATCCCAAACCGCAGACGGTCAGGCTGTGGACCTAAAGTAGGAGCCACAGCACCACAAGGCTAAATCGCACCTCTGTCCCAAAGTGGGTCCAAGACACTAACAAGGGAGAGGACTAAATATCGGTGGCGGGAGGATTGTCTCCTCATCTCTCCCGTCCGTACCAGAAAGGGGTCAGAAGTACCTTTTAGTAACAGACCTGGGAACTGGCGATCGGGCTCTTTAGTGTGGTTGACAGGGGAGCTAATGCAAAACACAGACCAAGAAAGTTATTGTAGAGACACCTCTGACAGACTCTGGAAAAGCCTCCAAAATCTGCGGCTACAACCCCTTGTTAATCAGACTGTACCGTGTACCTTATTCACCTGTTACCAGTAAAGAACTGTTTGAGCTAATCTGGTCTCTGGCATCAATTATTCGTCGCCCAGAGGGCCTCCACAGCATCATAGAAGCTGGGGACTACGACTTCCCTCATCCTCCCCGCTGCATGGAGGTAAAAGCTCTGCCTGTGGGGAGCTGTACTACCAAAGCTGCTTCACTATCACCTTAGCGACCGGCTGCAGTGCGGGTAACCACATTACCAGGTTCTACAGATGGCGTCACGTTCCCCTATCCCCAACCATCACCCCATCAGCCAATTGAGTGCCCAAGGCACGGAAATGGGAACCAACCAGCCGTGATTCCCTTACCCTACCATCCTGGTTCCGAGTAACCTCTTCCCTGCTGGCCCGACTCACCAGCTTTAACACTGGTGAATACTCATTGCATATAGTGTATGGCCAGGGTCACATATGCGTTTTTTTTTTTAAATCCTGATCCGGTTTAGAGCTTTCAAAAAGCTCAAAACCGGACCAGGAAACGCTCCCCATAGGAGCCAATGCAAAACACCGGATGGCTTCACAAGCCATCCGGTGGCCGTATCCAGCACTGCTGCCTGCGTTAAAAATCATGCAGGCAGCAGTTTTCGCAGCGTTTCCCTGTACCGCACTGCAGTAACCGGATGGCTCAGGATGTGTAATCCTGAGCCATCCGGTAACTGCATAGTTTGCTGATCCCGGCTATTGCCGGGATCAGCAAACTGTAGTATGTGTAGTAAAGTGTTAAATTAACTAACTAAAGGAATGTTTCAGGTCTATAGGGGGAACTTAGACCCCCCTATAGACCGGCCGCCCACTCCGGTGGGCTTCTACTACAATATCCCCGATGGCACGGGCTCCTCGGAGCTCCGTGCAAGTTCCCACAACTCCCGCCCCCCGTATCTGTACAGAGGGGTGCCAGCACCCCTCTGTTAGCATTATCCCTAAATGTGGCATCCACAGATTACTTATAGTAATAAAGTTCTATAGTTACGGCATTAATGAAGATCTTGCAGGATCCCTCTATGGGCGGGGCTTTGTTCTTCTGGGGCCGCCCGTGAAATGATGATGCCCGCCTCCTCTGGCCTTCACCCTGTCTTTTCAGGGCGGCCGTGTCATGAAAGGGGCGGGGCTACGGAATGACGCGCCCGTAGCCCCACCCCTTTCATGACGCGGCCGCCCTGAAAAGATAGGATGAAGGCCAGAGGAGGCGGGCATCATCATTTCACGGGCGGCCCCAGAAGAACAAAGCCCCGCCCATAGAGGGATCCTGCAAGATCTTCATTAATGCCGTAACTATAGAACTTTATTACTATAAGTAATCTGTGGATGCCACATTTAGGGATAATGCTAACAGAGGGGTGCAGGCACCCCTCTGTACAGATACGGGGGGCGGGAGTTGTGGGAACTTGCACGGAGCTCCGAGGAGCCCGTGCCATCGGGGATATTGTAGTAGAAGCCCACCGGAGTGGGCGGCCAGTCTATAGGGGGGTCTAAGCTCCCCCTATAGACCTGAAACATTCCTTTAGTTAGTTAATTTAACACTTTACTACACATACTACAGTTTGCTGATCCCGGCAATAGCCAGGATCAGCAAACTATGCAGTTGCCGGATGGCTCAGGATTACACATCCTGAGCCATCCGGTTACTGCAGTGCGGTATTATGCACACATTTTTGTCAAAAAATGTGTGTGCCCGCCATTGCGTTCACCGCATCCAGAGCCGGATGCGGTGAATGCAATTCTTGTTTTAAATGTGACCCTAGCCTATGCGCTATGATTATTCACAAGTCTACAGTCACATAGAGTGACTGCACACTTGTGGATATAGCCAGGACAACCCCATTAACCCAATGAAGATATAACCATTTCTTTTTTTTGCTCAGTTTTTTTTCCTGTTTGCCTTCTTTGAGCCATAACTTATTTTTTTTTGCCCGAAGAGATGTAGTTTTGAGTGACATCATTAAAGTTACCTTGTGATATACTGAAAAAGGCAAAAATAAGGTATGTAATACTGAAAACACTTTTTTTTAGTCCTCTTGTGGGGCTAGAACCTGTGATTACGTATACTCTACTTCTGCACTACATTGTAAAATAAGCTTTGTTTCATTAGAATACAAACATGGCTGACATGGGGACCATCATAAGCTCTATGGCTGTCATCAGTTGTCAAGACAACACCATCTGCACCATGTGATCGTATAATGGAGTGGGGAAGGCTTCAATCTCAGCAGTTACATTTGGGTGATGTCTAGATATCACAAGTAGGGCATGTGCTGCATGGAGCAGTGTCAGCTACTTGCAGAAATTATCCAGGACTATATTATTTTTTTTTATTATGGGTCTAACAACTAACAGTCAGGTAGTTGCTAATTAATTACCTGTCTGTTCTTCTCAGCATCAGTTCAGATTGATCACATGTGAGAACCAAAGGATTCACTTAGGATACAGCAGGTCACAATGGAAACGGAGCCAGATGATTACTAGTCAAAAAGATCCTTTACTTAGCATCACCACGGATACGGAATTAATCAAGTGTCAGTACTTCCCAATATTCACCACAAGGAATATTTACAAGATCAAAGTGCTGTCCCAAAGACTCCTTCCGATGTGCCCAGAATAACAGGACACATTTGCCTATCGAAGTATGGATCAGGAACAGAAAAGTCTTCTCTTTACCAAACCAGTGTAAATGAGTGAGTATACAGCAGAGTGTGTCTTTGGAGAAGCATTATTGTGAACAAACTTAACAGCAAGTTTACACCTCCAATATTTATATACACTTCAGCAGAAAAGATACCCTATTATCAAACTCTTTGTACAATGCAAGTCTCTTTTAGTACAATATAGTACAGTACAGGCCTGTAGGACTGGCTACAGCCTACTACCTCACATTGGGCATCAAAAAGAATGTTCTTACAACGCCTGTCAAAAAGTGCATACGCGGGACCCAAGCTCAGTACTTACAGTTACTCAGGGGCGGACCTACCATGGTGCAGCTGGTTCAGCTGCACCAGGGCCCCAACTGCCTAGGGGGCCCCTCAAGCCTGCAGGGGGGCCCCCAGCTGACCACCATGACCTTGTGCCAGAGAAGAGGGGGTTAACTGAGGGATGCTTTCTCCTTCTGGCTGAGCCCGCCCCTCCTCTCCTCTGCCGCCCCGACTCCCAGGACTGCACTCGATGCAGGTAGGAGCCGCAGCACATATAGCCAATGCCACCCCCCCCGCTCCTCACCATTAGCTGCTGCACTAGGGCCCCCTGGTCGCAAGGTCCGCACTGCGGTTACTGATGTATATCCAAGGGAAAGCAGGTCCTAAGAGTTCTGTTAAATACCATGGAGAACAACAGTTTCTTCAGTGACAGAGTCGCCATAAGCAGTCCCTTCACACACACAAACGCACACACACACGATGAACAGACTGGTCTCACTTTGGAAACACACAGAAACGTCCTACTCAAAGTGATCTCTCTCTGATAGCAGGACTCTGCTTCTTATCAAGGGCGAAACCATCACAATTCAGCACATTAGCACATGGTATCAATCTGCCGTGACAAGACTGACCAGCGGAAAGCAATCTGGCCTTCACAGGTCCACAAATTACTGGCTGTCTGACCACTCTGCTCTGTGCATGTCCAGGCGAAACCTTTTATCCAGTCCATTCAGGGGTCCCCCTGGTGGCCTGGGAGAGACACATCAGGTTATGTCACCTATACATTCTCACAGACTTTTCATGACTGTGATTCTTCTACTTTACATCAACAGGGCAGCTCTTCTTCTTCTGGACTGCTCTATCTATGGTGTGACTGCTGACATCATGCTGATTTTTAGCTGGCTCCCTGCAGTTAAGCAGCGGGGAGTTCGGTATGAATCAGCTTGATATCAGCAGTGATGCTCCATCAACAGAACAGAGTGGAAGAGAAGCAACTGTTATGTCAATGTGATGTTAGTGCAGGCTACTTAATTCCTGTCAGGAGTGGTCTGTGACTGCTCTTTGCCAGCAGAGAATGGTGATGGGCAGAATAGGCAGGTGATTAACAACTACCTGTCTGCCAGTTCTTAGATCCATCGTAAAAAATTAAATACCGTATATACTCACGTATAAGCCGAGTATTTCAGCCCAAAAATTGGGCTGAAAAGTCCCCCCCTCAGCTTATACACGAGTCACGGTGTATTTGCTGTGGGGGGGGGCTGTGACCGGGGGCTGGAGGAGGCAGGAGGGGGCCGCAGTGACCGCGGGCGGTCACGTGGGGCCGCCTCATTAGTGTAATGAATATGCACGGCATCCCCCTGTCCATCAGCGACGGGGGATGCCGTGCATATTGCACTACACTGGCCCCCAGCAGTAATACACAGCCTCCCCTCCTTATTATGTCTCCCCCAGGCTGCGGCACCTGTCAAAATAACAAACATTTTATACATCACCTCTCCTCTGGTCCCGGCTTCTTCCTGCTTGTGCCGGTGTCATGTGACCGGGCGCAGGAGATGACGTCATTTCCTGCGCGCGGTCACAGCACTAGAAGCCGGCACAAGCAGGAAGAAGCCGGGACCGGAGGAGCGGAGGAGCTGCGCCGGAGAGGTGATGTATAAAATGTTTGTTATTTTGACAGGTGCAGCAGCCTGGGGGAGACATAATAAGGAGGGGGGCTGTGTGTTACTGCTGGGGGCCAGTATACCACCATTGGTGACCTGTATACACTCTAGAGGGGGCCTGTATACACTGCTGCACAGGGGCCTGTATACACTGCTGCACAGGGGCCTGTATACCACTGCTGAGGGGCCTGTATACCATTACTGAGGGGTGCTATATACCAGTGACAGGGGGCTATATACCGTAATAGGATGGGGGTCTGCTGCATTTCATACCCTAGGCTTATACGCGAGTCAATAACTTTTACCAGCTTTTGGGGGCAAAAGTAGGGGGGTCGGCTTATACACGGGTCGGCTTATACACGAGTATATACGGTAGTTCTGAATAATGCCATCAAATAGCTCTTTGCACCTATGCCCCCCCCCATTTCTGTTCAGCAGATATCAATTCAGTGCTTAACTTGAGTCTTTAGCCTCCAAAAAATACTTATACAGTTATAAAGTGAACTTAGCGTCTAATAAAAATCATAATTGCTGTATAGATTTCAGTATATTAATGGCTCAGAAAATCCTTTAATTTCATATGCAATTGAAAAAAATGAAATAAAACAGTTTTTTTTCAATAATAGGGCAACGCATAGTTTAGTTAAAGGTGCAGAACACTTTATACTTCAAAGATCTTCATACTTATATGCGAAGTTTGTGTTATGGGGAAGGATTGTGCTGACAGTTTCCCTTAAAAGTGTTATTCCCAACATAACAAGTTATCCCCTATCCATAGGATATGGGTTAACCTGCTACTCCTTGTGGATCTAACTACTGGGACCCCAGTGAAAGCGAGGGACTGTGTAGTCCCGGTTTAAAGGGAACCTGTCATGTCCTTTTTTTGTTATTAAACCACACCCAATGTTATTTAGATCATGTGGTGTTCATTAATAATCTTAAAAAAAAAATGTTGTAATTATCTCAAAAAAAGCATTTGAACAACTTACATATTTTCATTAGCTAGCTGTTCAACAAGTCAAGCAGTTATCTGGCAGGTTAATAGTTAACAGCTCAGCCAAATTTCAGAAAATGCTGACCGGACCTGTGTGATGTCATAACCATGTGACTGTAATACAAAGAGCAAAAAATGACCTTCCAAGGCACTGAGTGTGCTGGCTGCCGCAAACAGAGAAATCATTACATGGAAACCCCCAGAAACAGGCACTGTAGACCTTATTACAACACCTGGAAGTCCACACATCCTACTCCACTTTTTGAACCTAAGACTAGCACACAGCAAAAACCAGGGGAACAAGATGAAGTGTGTCCAGCCCCATCTATAGCCTCTGAACACAGGGCTAGGAACCCCGGCCGCCGTAAAGAGACCAAAACGTCAAGTCTTTGTAGATTGTAAGCTCTTTTGAGCAGGGTCACCTTCATTTCTTGCTTTAATTATTGTATTTTTTACATTGATTCTATGCCTATTGTTTTGTATCTGATTATTGTACTTTATTTGTTCTCTACTCTAATTACTTACTGTATATTTTCTGTACTCTAACCCCTACATTGTAAAGCGCTGAGGAATATGTTGGCGCTATATAAATAAAGCTTTATTATTATTATTATTATTATTATTATTAAGTCTCCACACTGTTATTTTCCATCAAAGTAGACTTACATCACCATCCTGTCTCTATATATACACCAGATAGGATATATACAACTGGATAAGTACCGTATATACTCGTGTATAAGCCGAGTTTTTCAGCACAAAAATTGGGCTGAAAAGTCTCCCCCTCGGCTTACACACCGGTCAATACGGTGGTAGGGGCTGTGTCCGGGGCTGGGGAGGCTGGAGGAGGCGGGGGGAGGCTGCTGTATGAGCGCCCCATCACGTGGGGCCGCTCATTATATATGCACTGCTTCCCCCTGTCAATCAGCGGCAGGGGGAAGCAGTGCATATCTGGCCCCCAAATGCTGGCACTCGCCCCCGCTCTGTGTAAGGGCCCCCCCGCTGCTTATCTTACCATCCCCGGTCTTCTGCACAGCGCCGGTCCTCGGTGCTCCGTCCTCGCTGCTCCCGTCCGGCTGCATCCGGGATCCTCGGCCGTCGCAGGCATATGACGTCATTGTGCGACGGCCAGGGATCCCGGATGCAGCGAGGACGGGAGCATGGAAGATGGAGCACAGAAGGCCGTCGCTGTGCAGAAGACCAGGGATGATAAGTTAAGCAGCAGGGGGGGCCTTACAAGGAGGGGGGGCGAGTGCCAGCATTTGGGGGCCTGTATACCCCTGGGGCTGCTGTGTACCCCTGGGGCGGCTGTATTCCCCTGGGGCTGCTGTGTATACCCCTGGGGCGGCTGTGTATACCCCTGGGGCTGCTTTGTATACCCCTGGGGCTGCTGTGTATACCCCTGGGGCTGCTGTGTATACCCCTGGGGCTGCTGTGTATACCCCTGGGGCGGCTGTGTATACCCCTGGGGCTGCTGTGTATACCCCTGGGGCTGCTGTGTATACACCTGGGGTGGCTGTGTATACCCCTGGGGCTGCTGTATATACCCCTGGGGCTGCTGTGTATACCCCTGGGGCTGCTGTGTATACCCCTGGGGCGGCTGCTGTAATACTGCTGGGGTCTGTATATACCACTGGGGAGGCTGCTGTATACCACTGGGGCTGCTGTATATACTGCTGGGGCCTGTATACCACTGGGGGGCTGCTGTATACCACTGGGGCTGCTGTATATTCTGCTGGGGCCTGTATATGCCACTGGGGAGGCTGCTGTATACTACCACTGGGGGGGCCTGTATACCACACTGCTGGGGGCTGTATACCTGTGCTGGGGTCCACCCTCGGCTTATACACAAGTATATACGGTAGTTTATTGCATCCTAGGTCATAATATTACACCGGCCTACCATTTGGAGTACAATCTAAGGGTGACAGCACACTAACCAGAGTGTTCCAACTAGAAGCAACCTTGTGATCAAGGCCTCTAGTTGGCCGAAACGTCAACTTCTGCTAAGTCGCTTTTACAACTACTGACTGTATCACAATAAAACATTTTTCACTTTGAAGCAAAGCAAACCCTATCCATGTTCTGTGATTCTATCATTATCATATGACTATAATAGGCGGAGCTAAGTGTACATAGACTTAAATTATTTTGCTTGCTTAGCTCCGCCTATTATGATGACATGGTTGTGACATCACACAGGTGCTTTATACAGAGCACTTGGCACTGAGTTAAAGGGAACCTGTCAGATCTTTTTTGTCTCTCAAGCTTACATATTTTACGTAAGAAAATGTATATCAATGCTTTTTTCCAACTTTATCATTACACTACTAGCTAAGACAGGGATGCTTAGCATAGTACTATGAAGCTGCAGGTATTGATAGTGATAGCTTGGGGGGCATAAATGATCTGTCCGGTTCCCTTTCAGTGAAATGGAGGTGCACATACGAGACCTATGATCCATTTTTTGCCTATAGGACTACTGGAAAAGGTTAAGTACAGCGCTCATCTATTTCCTGAACTTGAAAATGAACCTGCATACTTTTTCAGGCACCATTCCCTAATAAAAAAGGCTATCCCTCCTCTACACTGAGCAATGGGTACATCATCTCCTGTGTATCCTTTAGTTGCATGGCAATTTTTGTTCCACATATTTGATGTCCCTTGTTCCATGCCAATGCTTCATATATATATGGGCCACGTCACACACACAGATAATTGTGCAGATATTGTTCGCAGATCTCTGGTTGCAGTGAAATCATGGACACATTGTTCCATTTGTACATGGCCACAAAATAGGACAATCTGTCCATGATTTCCCTGCAACCAGAGATCTGTGAACAATATCTGCACAATTATCTGTGTGTGTGACGTGACCCTAAGGTATATAATAATGCCATAACTACGTTAATCTGCCATCTCCCATTATGGCTTTGGAAAGTCAGGAATGATTCATTATATCTGCATACAATTCATTCATATTCAGGAAAGCCACTTAAATTTATGGCAATATTTATTTAACACAGTGGTAAAGAATGGACTATTTCACTGCATACTGTTAAATCACTCAGTATTTTCACAGTTCATTTTTACAACATGGAGGCTATTTATGGAAGTGTTAAGCTGAATCTCTTTTTCTTCCTGTTACAAGACAAGAAATGTTTAAGAAAGAGGAAAATGCAGAACTTTACATTTTGAAAGTTGTTATATGTCTTGCAGATTTCTAATTAGGTGGCACAGAAATAAAAACGACAGCAGCACACTGTTAACGCCAAATATATGCAGATAAAGGTGTTTTAGATGGTATTAAAATATTTTTTGTTAGGGAAAAAAAATAAAAACTTCCAAGTTTTTTTTTCTTTTAAATTCAGATGGAAATTTTTTTTGAGGGGAAAATATACGTATAGAATAAGGTTCTTAGAACGTATATTGGCCAATGGATGCCTGCCCATCACCTGCTGCAAGGTGACCTTAAATCCAATGGGTTCTAATTACACTAAAACCTCTCTCTTTGAAAACCGGATTCTCCCAGATTGTACCCGTCAGGTGCAATACGGCGCCCCATAACATGGGGCTCTATGGTCCCGGATTGCTCTGGACCGGGGCAATCCGGGAGAATCTGGTTTTCACCTATTGACGTGATAGCGGCCGTGCTTTGTGGCTGCTGTCGCAAAGACACAGAAGAAGACGGCGGACGCGGAGGACGGTGAGCGAACCGCCGCCCCCCACCCCCACCCGCTCCAGCCACTGCTGACAGCAGGATCCTCCGCTCCCCCCACAGCCTCCCCACCCGATCCTAAGTTAGGATAAGGTGGGGAGGCGGTGTGTGGGGAGCGGAGGATCCATCTGACAGGCAGCAGGGAATCTGTCAGCAGCTGTCAGCATTGTTTAAAAGCCATCTGCTTTTTTCCGCTGGCTTTTAAACAATGAAATAGGGAATTGCAGGTTTTTCCTCTGCTGCCAGACCTCATAGGGTCCAGCAGCAGAGGAATTACTCGCAATTACTCGCTTCCCCATTGACTTACATTGGACTCGCTAGACTCGTAACGAGTACCGAGTAATTGGACCTACTCGTTACGAGTCTAGCGAGTCCGAATATTTTAGTACTCGCTCATCCCTACCCTTCACCCAGAGGCATATATGGGAAGGGTGGTGGCAGAGCATCAGCAGCAGGTAGTAGGGCGCTGTCCAAGGTGTTTTCTCAGCGGCTCTGTTTTGCCACACTCCATTGTGGAAGTCGGCTGTTCTCTGATAAACCGAAGGTGCTGCACTACAGCTCCTAGCAATCAATTGTACTTGTACCTTTCAGATACAAATACAATTAAAGCCCTGACTTCCGCCACTTCCAGTTCTGAGATTTTCCAGTTGTGTGTTATGACCCACCCCAGGGCCTGGTCCCTGGTGTTAATAAAAGGGTGTAGTCACAGGTGGCCTGTGTCCGGGTCTGTGGCCCTGGTGGTCGCTGAAATAAGGAGAAAAATAAAAGTAAAAAAAAATGAAAGAGATTGTAACACCACCCACGGTGTCCGGTAATGATACCGGTGCTGTTGCAGACCTCTGGGGATGATGGATGGGGCAGCTAGATGGTGACGCTCCCCGTAGATGGAGCGGGATCCCCGGGGCAGTAATGGGGAATGGAGAATTCACACAGGGAGGCGGCTCATCAGGTGGAGCTGCAGGCTGACAGTGTTGGTGAGCAGTAGTATGGCTCCTCCGGCGCAAGCAATAATCAAACCACACGGTCTTAGTCTCTGAACCGGGTTTTACTGGTGACTCAGGCAGCAAAACAGTTCTTTACACACACAATTCACGTGTACTGCTGGCCTGGCTAGTCACCAGAGGATTAGGATGTTTCAAATGGGACCCTCCATGATGTGCCTACTTTGCCTTTCGTCTGTCCTATGTTCCCGCGCACAGAGCCCACCGCCGGACCCCATGGATCCTTATGGAGTCTGATGCCCTCAGAGCCTCCGGTGTGGAGTCATCACCTCTGGGCATTCTCTTGGAGTATTTGCCTTTGGCCCTCCTCCTGGAGTCTATTGCTCGCCGGGCCTCCACGATCCTACCCGGGACCTTAGGGGAATTATGTTGTGACCTCTGAAAAGATGCATGCTGTCCAGTTTCTGCGACTCGGGGTTGAACACCCACACCGCCTCAGAGCCAGGCCTCCGGTGTCAGCTGGATCCATCCATCTGGTAGATATACCGGCACAGATTCAGATGTTAGCTGACACCTTAGGATCCCCTCCGATTCCCGGGCCACCTCTCCTGCGGTGCCCTCCACCACACTACTTGCAGGGTTCCCCTCCAACGACTTTCTCCAATTCCTCCTGACTAACTTTCCAGCTCTCCACTTTACCACCTAAGCTCCTCCCACCGGGATTGGGTTCATAGCAACAGATTAACCTATTGGTCCCCTGAGCTAAGGTGTGTGGATGCGTGTGGTGAGTGTCCCTGATTGACATCCCAGTCCCCTGGTCACAGGGATACTACACACTATGGTCTGGGTGCAGTACCCCTCAGTGGCGCACCAATCTGCCCCTCCTACTGTCTCCCTCCCCACCCCTCTAGACTGTGAGCCCTTGTGGACAGGATCCCTGGCCCCATTGTACCCGTACGATTGTTTTGTCGATTTGTCGTCGTTTTTCGACCACTTGTCTTTGTCTACCCCCTAACTTGTACAGCGCTTTGTATCCTAATAGCGCTATATAAATACCTAATAATAATAATAATAATTAGTGGGGTTCCACAGTTGCATTTATTTGGTGCTGTTTTTAATGTATTAAGAAGTTCACTTGGCACATTGTAAATAAAAAACGTAAAGTAGGACTGCCCTATTGAGATTTGCCATGACAATTGCAGGGTGGCTCAAAGAATTTATCAATTAATTGCTAAAAATCTCATTTTATATTAAAGTACAGTTTGGAATCAATATGTGCATTTGCCCTTTTTGTATTGCATGCTAATTTCAGGCAGTGCTGGCTTCCCCCTTCTTTATTATTTGTGTAGAGAGGTTGTATGGGTATGTTATACTATGTGAGGGCTTTGTTGGTGCATCATACTGGGTGTGGAGTGCTTTGTTGGGACAACATAGCAGGGGGGGAAAACATATTGTGTTGGGGAGATGATGATCAAGGTGCATGGGCTGAATTCTAGGAGCAGTATAATTTCCAAACTATATAAAAAGCAGCAAATTAAAGAGTATTTGTTACAATAAGCACTGCCATAACATGTGTTCTTAAAATGTATTGATAGTAATGATACCAATACAGTCCCACATATAAGTACAGGTCACATGTAGCATATCATAAAAGGCCTAACTTGAGAAGCATGACTAAGACCATACATAAATACAAATGTAATCAACTTTATTGGAAAGGTAAAACCGAAGAAAAAAAACACAAAATGAACAGTTACCCTATAATCTAATCTAATACGTACCTAGTGACATCTGTCATCAACTTTCGTATGGATGAGGCCGTATCCCAGAAGTCACAGCGCCGCTAGAGGCCACACCAGAACCCATATTGGGATACCCAAGTGATGGATGTCCCAATATGGCACCCGCTGGCAGTACCAGCCCCTTGCGTAATACCAGCTGGCCTAGGTAGTGGCAAATGAACAGGGTGTCTCCAGGTGGCTTTGTAAGATGTCCCTTCTTCACTACTCTTCCAGTCTGTGTGAAGCCCGGCTGGCCTGAAACCTGGCCTGGCCTCCTGTGCCCTCTCACCTTTGCTGTCTGCGGGATAACCCTCGATGGCCTGTCGCTATCTCTCGTCATGCGGTGCCTGGCTCCCTTGATATTGACTGCGCAGGTGCCCGGGAGCCTGTAGTCTCCACGGTGATCCAGATTCTCTGCTGGGCCTGGAGCTCTCCAGCAGGTGCGGACTCCGGTGTCCGGTGTACTGTTTGGGATGAATTCCTCGGTTCCCAAACAGCTTCTCTCCCCTGGAAGACCCCTTCTCCTCCTCCTCTCTGTCTCTCCTTCAGACGTTCTCTCTCTCTAACTTCCTCCCGTCCTCACACTGCTTGACCTGCACTCCTCCCACTGGGGCTGGGTCTGCTAGTAAAGAATTTAACCCTGTGGTCCCCTGAGCTAAAGGTGTGTGTGGATGCGAGGATTAAGCCACATATTAACCTCCCCATTCAATTACCACAGGGATACCACACACGCTGGTCTGGGTGCAGTACCCCTTAGTGGCGCTCCAACCAGTGGGGCGCCACACAAGCATGTTTGGAGACAAAGGCTTGGGTGTGGAGGAAAAGTTCAGAGGAGTGGGTGAGATGGCTAGGTAGGATGGAGGGGGAGAGTGTTATTGTGTTGTCAGGAGGAGGGATTAGGGGAATAGCAGGAAGTGAAGTAGGATAGGAGTGAGTGTGAAGAGAAGGGAAAAAATTGCATAGGGATATAGGATGCATTGGGAATGAGAGGTGGGGCGGAGGGTGAGATGCAGTTGGGGAATAGGGGTAGCCGGGGCAACAGCTGCAGCGGGGTGGAGCAGCAGCAACTGAGAGGAGGAGGTGCAACAGGGGGATGAGATGGAGGCAGGGGTCAGGAGCAACAGGGGACAGGTGTAGCAGGAAGGGTATGCAAAGCGGATGAATGCCAATCAAGTCCATGCAATCGCAAAGCACGTGGTGGAGGAATGCAGCCTGAGGACGGGTGCAGCGGGGATGTCCAATGCGGAAGAGTCTTGCAAAGTCAAGCAGGTGCACATTACATGGGGATGGGATGCAGTAGGGTGATGCGATGCAACTATGGGATGCAGTAGGGTGATGCGATGCAACTATGGTTCAGTGGCAAATGGAGGCATACATTATGTTATGGCATAATGGCATATGTTATGGCATAACATTCCCTTTTGTTATGTATAGCATTGCCCCTTATTCCATAGAATATCTTCTTGTTATATGGGACCATCTCTTATTACATACTATCCTCCATTGATACGTTCATAAGAGAAAAAAGTGTCTCATATCCCTTGTGTCTGCAGATGTGCAGCAGACCACCTGTATGTTCATCATGCGACCTATCACATGACCTCCCAAAAACATTATGTGACATATCACATCAGGTCCAATATACTCTAAGCTACACATAATTCACCCCTGACTGGTATCTTCCAAATACAGTGGTGTTTGTTGCTTTCACTACAATAAAGTTGAGAAGAGGTGCCAGGCCCCATCATAAAATTGGATGCTTTGTTTCTTTTGAATCCTATATTACCCATCAGACTAGTTCATTCTTTCTGATTCGTAATAGGAGTGAATGATTTCCCCCTCTTTATAAGGGCTGCTTATAAGTGACTCCTAGCTAAGAATCTGATCAGTGTATTTTCAATATCTACAATTAAGGCTTTGCCTTAATTAATAAAAGCTAACTACTGCCATCTTCTGGTGACCGGATTTAGTACTACACCACACCATACCCTGTATTTTCTAAAGTCAGGCGGCTGCCATGCAAATTACATTCAATGAGTATGTTTGACTTTGTACACCATGTTCTATGTATAGCTACTTAAAAAAATGACATATATCAAAAAACGGACAGCACTCATCACATCTTAGGGTGCGTTCACACACTGCGTATTTGCTGCATATTTTTACGCGAGTGCTGTTGCAGTTTTTGTAGCCAAAACTAGGAGTGGAACAATTAGAGGAAAAGTTTAATAGAAACAAGTGCTCCACTTCTGTATTCAATCACCCACTGCTGGTTTTAATGAGCCACTCCTGGTTTTGGCTACAAAAACTGCAAGAGCACTCGCGTAAAAATACGCAGCAAATACGCAGCGTGTGAACGCAGCCTTAGATCTTATAATTCTCTTGTTTATTGGCCCATAACGACTGCCATGTTTCGGTCACAACAGAACCTTCTTCTAGCAGTGAACAAAATACCAACAGTGAGGGGTATATAACACGTTTGTCCATTTACAATCAGTGATAATCTGTTTACATTATCCTTCAAGTTACAGTGCATTATTAAGCTACGTTCACACATTGCGTATTTTGCTGCTTCTCTGTGTTTTTTGCTGCGTTTTTTTACGCGCGCTTTTTGCAGTGAAAACGCAATTCTGGATAAGCAACCCAGCCAAACCTATGGGTTTTGACACAATCCATTCACACACTGCGTATTTGTGCTTTTTTTTACGCGCGCGTTTTCACTGCAAAAACACGCGAGTAAAAAGAATCACCATGTCAATTCTTTCTGCAGTTTTTCTCTGCGTTTTTCCATTGCCCACATGATAAATGGGCTCTGAAAAAGCGCAGAGAAAAATGCAGAAAAAAACGCAGTATGTGAAAGGAGCTGCGTATTTCACAAAATACGCGCGTAAAAAAGCGCAGCTGCGTATTTTTACGCAGTGTGTGAACGTAGCCTTAGGCTGCGTTGACACATTTGCGTATTTTGTTGCGCTTTTTTGCGCGCGCTCTTTGCCGCGTTTTTCAGCCGCGCAAAAAAGCACAACAAAATACGCAGGGGCTTTCACACACTGCGCTTTCTTCGCCCCAGAAAGCGCAGTGATGTCACAGAGGGGAGGAAGAATCCTGCTTCCTCCTCCCCTCTGTGACAGCTGTGACCACCCATTAGATTTCACAGTGTATTAATATACACTGCGAAATCTAAATTAAACAAAAGCAAGTGTGTGAAAAATAAAATAGAATGAATACTTCACCTGTCCGACGCCTTTTCCCGGTGTTCGGTCTCTGGTGCCAAGTGATGTGTAGTGCTGCCAAGACCTGCGGTGACGTCAGAGGGGCTGATTAGGTGCTCGCGGTGATGTGATACGTATCACATGACCGCGAGCGCCCAATAAGCACCGGGAACGCCCCTCTGACGTCACCGCAGGTACTGGCAGAAGACATCGCACTTGGAACCGGACACCGGGAAAAGGCGTCGGACAGGTGAAGTATTCATTCTTTTTTATTTTTCATACACTTGCCTTTCTTTAATTTAGATTTAGAATCTAATGGGCGGTCACAGCTGTCACAGAGGGGAGGAGGAAGCAGGATTCTTCCTCTCCTCTGTGAGATCAGAGGCAGAAAACGCAGGAGCAGCTGCGTAAAGAATTGACATCTCAATTCTTTATGCAGCTGCGTTTTCTCCCATAAACGCACTGCGTATTTTTGCGCAATGTCTGCACATTCACTTTGCAGGCAGACAAAAGGCACATTGCGTATTTTGAAAAAGCGCGCGTAAAAAAGCGCGGCAAAATACGCAATGTGTGAACGCAGCCTTATAGTGTTTAAAATTCTCATTCACATGTTTCAATAGTATACAGCATTGTTATTATTATTACTATTATTATTATTGTTATATACAGTAATCATGATATAATAAGTATTTCACAGCTCTTATACATTAGGTGCATACAGTGTTATAGAGTCATTACAAACAGAGCGATCTAATTCAAGTGTTTATTTCAGTAAATGTTGATGATCTCAGAAAATTAAAGTACGGAGGATGAAGGGTTAAAAACCGTGCTGCCGTATTCCATGAGACGTCAAAATGTGAATATAATATTGATTTTATTAGTCAACGTATTTAAGGGCATCCAGAAACACCGTGAAACATGGCAATATATTGATTTGTCCTGATGAAGGGGCCCAGGGAGACGTGAAACACGTTGACTAATATATCAACATTATATTCACATTTTGTTGTCTCATGGAACAAGGCAGCACGGTTTTCAACCCTTCATCCTCCCTACTCTATATGCATCACGCTGGGAACTTCAGCAGCCGTGATCTGCTTTTATAGTGGTTGTGATTCTCACAACTACACAAGGTGAAGCCTCTGATATCTATTTAGGTTATATTTTATCTCTCAGACCCTTTATCCTCCCTACTTTAGGTTTCTGAGATAACGACCTTTGGGTTTTCATTGGCTTTAAGCCATAATCATCAACATTTACAGAAATAAACACATCAAATAGATCACTATGTTTGTAATGACTCTACAGTTGTGGCCAAAAGTATTGACACCCCTGCAATTCTGTCAGCTAATACTCAGTTTCTTCCTGAAAATGATTGCAATCACAAATTCTTTGATATTATTATCTTCATTTAATTTGTCTTCAATGAAAAAACACAAAAGAGAATGAAGCAAAAAGCAAAACATTGATCATTTCACACAAAACTCCAAAAATGGGCCAGACAAAAGTATTGGCACCCTCAGTCTAATACTTGGTTGCACAACCTTTAGCCAAAATAACTGCGATCATCCGCTTCCAGTAACCATCAATGAGTTTCTTACAAGGCTCTGCTGGATTTTAGACCATTCTTCTTTGGTAAACTGCTCCAGGTCCCTGATATTTGAAGGGTGCCTTCTCCAAACTGCCATTTTTAGATCTCTCCACAGGTGTTCTATGGGATTCAGGTCTGGACTCATTGCTGGCCACCTTAGAAGTCTCCAGTGCTTTCTCTCAAACCATTTTCTAGTGCTTTTTAAAGTGTGTTTTGGGTCATTGTCCTGCTGGAAGACCCATGACCTCGGAGGGAGACCCAGCTTTCTCACACTGGGCCCTACATTATGCTGCAAAATTTGTTGGTAGACTGCAGACTTCATAATGCCATGCACACAGGGGTGCACCAAGCCCCACTGCCGCCTGAGGCGCGGCAGTGATTACGGGGGGGGGGGGGTGCTGGTGGAGCCCAGCGCTGCCGCCCCCTCTGCATTGATCCCCCGGCGGGTCGCCACTGCCGCCTGTGCCGCGGCAGTGATTGCCGGCCGCGGCAGTGAGTACCGGGGGGGGGTGCTGGTGAAGCCCAGCGCTGCTGCCGCCCCTTCTGTGCTGGTCCCCCGGCGGGTCGCCGCTTACCTGCGGTGCGCGGGGTGAGCGGCCGGCGCCATGACAGGGGGAGGCTGTTTGCATGAGGCGCCGCCCCCTTCTGCACTGCCGCTCCCCCTGCCTCTTGCCGCCTGAATGACAGGGCTCACACTGTCCAGCCTGACTTTTTTATGTCTCGGGGTAAGAAGTGGGGTCTTCCTGGGTATCCTACCATACAGTCCCTTTTCATTCAGACGCTGATGGATAGTACGGGTTGAGATTGTTGTACCCTCGGACTGCAGGGCAGCTTGTACTTGTTTGGATGTTAGTCGAGGTTCTTTATCCACCATCCGCACAATCTTGCGTCGAAATCTCTCGTCAATTTTTCTTTTCCACATCTAGGGAGGTTAGCCACAGTGCCATGGGCTTTAAACTTCTTGATGACACTGCGCACGGTAGACACAGGAACATTCAGTTCTTTGGAGATGGACTTGTAGTCTTGAGATTGCTCATGCTTCCTCACAATTTGGTTTCTCAAGTCCTCAGACATTTCTTTGGTCTTCTTTCTTTTCTCCATGCTCAATGTGGTACACACAAGGACACAGGAAAGAGGTTGAGTTAACTTTAATCCATGTCAACTGGCTGCAAGTGTGATTTAGTTATTGCCAACACCTGTTAGGTGCCACACGTAAGTTACAGGTGCTGTTAATTACACAAATTAGAGAAGCATCACATGATTTTTCTAACAGTGTCAATACTTTTGTCCACCCCCTTTTTTATGTTTGGTGCTGAATTAGATCCAATTTGGCTTTAGGGCAATTCTTTTTGTGTTTTTTCATTGATGACAAATTAAATGAAGATAATAATACCAAAGAATTTGTGATTGCAATCATTTTCAGGAAGAATCTGAGTATTATCTGACAAGATTGCAGGGGTGTCAATACTTTTGGCCACAACTGTATGTAATATATGTGTCTCATAATTCAGTATTGAATTACTGATATATATTAACTTGTTGATGATATTCTGATCCATTGAGATGCATCAATATAAGATCTCGCTGCTGCCTGGTGCAAGAGGAAGAGGACATCTTCAATATGGTGAAACAGGTTGGTGCTCCAACACTAAAGGCCTAGTTACACACAGATAATTGTGCATCAGATTGTTCACGGATCTCTGGTTGCAGTGAAATCATGGACACATTGTTCCATTTGTACACGGGCAAAAAATGGAACAATGTGTCCATGATTTCACTGCAACCAGACATCTGCAAACAATCTGCACAATTGTCTGTGAGTGTAGCTGGGCCTTTAGTGGCGTCAGGCAATGAAAAGATTGACTTAAGGCCATGTCACACGCTTCAATATAGTTAATGATCGCACGAGCGATCTCCCGTGAATGAGATCGATCGGTCAATCTTTCGAGATCGTTGGTGAGTAGTGATGAGCGAGTACTAAAATGCTCAGGCCGAGCATCCCGAGATACTCGTGTACTCGGCCCGAGTACCGAGCCCAATGTTATCCTATGGGAGACCCGAGTATTTTTATGAAATGACTGCCGGCAGCATGTAGAAACCCTAAAAATGTCACAAAAGTCTCAGAAGAGTGCTCAAATGACATGGCAACACCATGGGGAAGACCCCTGGAAGCATTTCTCACTCAAGAGTCACAGCTGTGAACAATCTTGTCCGAGTTTCACGCCAATTTTATGGAGTCACCAGAAAACCTTCCAAAATGACACCAAAATGAATATTCAGGGTGGAAATGTTAAGGGCACATACCCAATAGTGAGATACAGCTGGTGTATGTTACTTTTTGTGGTTACATGAAAGATTTTACGTGAAAACATTGTGCGGCACTCCGATGTTCCTGAGAAGAGACGTACATGAAGGCCTCTTGACATAATGTGCCCATTTTGAGGAACTGGGTCTATTGTAGTATTTTCCTTTGCCAGGGCAGTCCAACATTGGGAGGTTCACCAATGCCCCTGGATAGAGACGTGCATGAGGGCCTGTAAACCTGAAGTGCCCATTGTAAGGAAGTGGGTGTACTTTGACAGGGCAGCCAAAAATTGGGAGGCTCCATATTGTCCCTGGATAGAGACATGCATAAGGGCCTGTAAACCTGAAGTGGGTGTATTGTAGTATAGGCCTTTGGCAGGGCAGCCAAAAATTGGGAGGCTCCACATTGTCCCTGGACAGAGACGTGCAGGAGGGCCTGTAAACCTGAAGTGGGTGTATTGTAGTATAGCCCTTTGGCAGGGCAGCCAAAAATTGGGAGGCTCCACATTGTCCCTGGATAGAGACGTGCAGGAGGGCCTGTAAACCTGAAGTGGGTGTATTGTAGTATAGCCCTTTGGCCAGGGCAGCCAAAAATTGGGAGGCTCCACATTGTCCCTGGATAGAGACGTGCATGAGGGCCTCAAAACATTTTTCCCATTGAAAAGGAGCGGGTATCCTGTCGTTGTAATGCCAATTCAAAAAGAATGGGCGTAAAAATTTACCACTGGGGGTATACCTGAAACAACAGCCTAACTATTGTAACGGTCATCATGGTGGCACATGAGGAGAAGGAGGAGCAGTCCAGGGATTAGCCAAGGAAGAGGAAGACGACGTGGTGGATGATCCAGTAGCTGATCCAACCTGGCAGAAGGATATGCAGAGCGAGGACAGCAGTGCACAGGGGGAGGGAGGCGTAGCATCCCAACAGGCAGTACGAAGAAGGGTCGGGTCCGCAGGCAGAAGGCAGGTAACCGTTCCCTGGAACAACAACACGACACAAGGTGCCTGTACAAATGTTAGGTCTTCCCGAGTCTGGCAGTTTTTTAAGTTGGCTCCAGATGACTCTAAAAAGGCCATTTGCAACACCTGCCATGCCAGCAGCAGGGGTACGAAAACTAGCAGCCTGACCACCACCAGCATGATCAGGCACATGTCAGCCAAGCACCCGACTTTGTGGGAAGTACAACAGAGTCGAGGAGCGGTGCTTGCTGATGTCACTGCTACGTCTTCGTGTGTTGTGCGTGCGAGCCAATCCCCTGTACCTGCTGGCCGCGAACAAGCCTCCGGCCCTGCACCTGAAGTTGCCCACGCACAAATAACCCCACCATCAAGCATGTCCTTGTCCCAGCGCAGCGTTCAATTATCCATTCAGCAAACCTTTGAACGCAGGCGCAAATACGCTGCCAACGCCCCACATGCCACAGTCCTGAATTATCACATTTCGCGACTCATAGCGCTAGAAATGTTGCCTTTCCGGCTGGTGGAGACGGAAGCATTCCGCGACCTGATGGCGGCTGCTATCCCACGTTTCTCGGTCCCCAGCCGCCACTATTTCTCCAGAAGTGCCATCCCCGCATTGCATAACCACGTGTCCAACAGCATCACACATGCCCTGAACAACGCTGTTTCAGCCAAAGTCCACCTAAACCACAGACACGTGGACAAGTGCTTGTGGGCAAGGCCGCTACATCTCCTTGACAAAACACTGGGTTAATATTGTGGAGGCTGGGACACAGTCTGAGCGAGGGACGGAACACGTCCTTCCCACAGCAAGGATAGCAGGCCCTACCTCTGTCAGGGTTTCACTGACACTCTACAGCTCCGGAATGTCATGCTCTTCAGCCTCCTCCTCCTCCTCCTGCGCATCCTCATCCACTGTACCCTCCACACCAGTCCCAAGCTGGAAGCACTGCAGCACTGCCTCTTTGAAGCGGCAACAGGCTGTGCTGAAGCTAGTCTGCATAGGTGACAAACCCCACAATGCAGAAGAGGTGTGGACAGCTCTGAAACAGCAGGCAGATCACTGGCTCACACCTCTGAACCTAAAGCCAGGAAAGGTCGTGTGTGACAATGGCCGGAACCTGGTGGCAGCTTTGAGGCGAGGCCAGCTGACGCATGTTCCATGCGTGGGCCATGTGCTCAACCTGGTGGTTCAGAGGTTTCTAAAGTCATACCCAGAGCTGTCTGAACAGCTGGTAAAAGTTTGCCGTCTGTCTGTACATTTTCGCAAGTCACCTGCTGCTGCAGCCGGCATTGCCGGCTTTCAGCGCCGTTTGCGTCTTCCGGCCTACAGACTGGTGTGTGATGTCCCCACGCGTTGGAATTCAACTCTGCATATGTTGGTCAGGATATGTGAGCAGAAGAGGGCAGTTGTGGACTACCTGCATCACCTAAGCTGTCGGGAAATGGGTCAAACTCCACACATAACACCTGAGGAGTGGAGATAGATGTCCGACCTATGTACCATCCTCCAAAACTTTGAGGACTCCACCAAGATGGTGAGCGGCGATGACGCCATTATTAGCGTCACCATACCACTACTCTGCCTTCTAAAATGGTCTCTGCTGAAAAACAAAGAGGATGCATTGCAGGCCGAGCGCGATGACTTGAAGCAAGAAACAGTAGTGGGTGTGGGTGAAAACACACAGCCCAGCCTCATCTCATCACAACGTGCAGTGGAGGACTATGACGAGGAGGAGGAGGATGAAGACATGGAGCAACTCTCTGGCCAAATTGAGGATATGACATGCACACCAGTCATACCCTCGATTCTGCGTGGCTGGCCAGAAGACAGTGGAGATGAGGAGGAGGAGGAGGAGGAGGAGGACAGCATGTTCAGTCATCGTGTTGGTCTGGATACTGAAGTGATGGCTGTTAAGAGTCTGGCGCACATGGCTGACTTTATGGTAAGCTGCCTGGCTCGTGACCCTCGCGTTCACAACATCTTGGCCGACAATCAGTACTGGTTGGCAACACTGTTAGACCCATGCTACAAGGAGAACTTTATGTCTCTCATTCCTGAGGCGGAGAGGTCAGCCAAAATACAGCATTTCCAGAAGGCCATAGTCACGGAAGTACTCAAATCATTCCCCTCACAAAACGCTAGCGGCATAGGTCAGGAATCGGTGGACAACCAAGGCGTACGGCCGAGAGGGGCACAAGTCCAATCCGCCAGAGATAGGGGAACAGTATTTACGATGTGGGACAGTTTTCTCAGCCCCTCACGTACCACAGCCCCTGAGGTGCGGGGTAGTGCCACAAGAAATGCTAAGTTTGGCCAGATGCTGAAGGAGTACCTTGCAGATCAAACAACTGTACTGCTAGATTCCTCTGTGCCTTACAATTATTGTGTCTCCAAGCTGGACACGTGGCATGAATTGGCTCTCTACGCCTTGGAAGTCCTGGCCTGCCCTGCCGCTAGCGTTTTGTCAGAGCATGCTTTCAGAGCCGCAGGTGGAATCATTACTGATAAACGCACCCGTCTGTCAACTGAAAATGCTGACAGGCTGACTCTGATCAAGATGAACAAGGGTTGGATTGGGCCAGACTTCACCACACCACCAACAAATGACAACTGAATTTAAATTTTGTTATGGGAATTTGCCATGTACCTCCACTCACCCATGGGTACACACTTCTGGACTTCCGAGTGTCCAAGTGTGGGATCAGTAATGTCCGTGGACGTGTACTCGGCCTGGTGGTAGGAAGGAGGATCAGGTTGGGAAATGTGCGGTGCAGTATCGCGGCTACTGACACTTGACCGTGTGGAAGACAAGGTGTTTGTGGAGGTGCCAATCTGACTTGAAGCATTATCCGCTATCCAAGTAACAACCTGTTGACACTGGTGTTGGTTCAAGAGCGGTGTACTGCAGCAGGCCCCAAGATTTGGGACAGGACGTTTGAGCGAGTAGATGTGCCCCTTTCTTGTTACGAAATTAGTGCTTGCACACGACCTCGGCCTCTGCCTGCACTACCATCACGTTCACTTCCTTGTTCCTTGCCAACGCCCTTGCGCATTTTGCTTGTATACAGCGACAACAGTCTGGTGACTGTAATGGTCACAGGAGAGTAGGATTTTAGTCCCTAACCTGTATCAAGGTAGTAAGTACACCAGTCTGGTGACTGTAATAGTCACAGGAGAGTAGGATTTTAGTCCCTAACCTGTATCAAGGTAGTAAGTACACCAGTCTGGTGAATGCAATGGTCACAGGAGATTAGGATTTTAGTCCCTAACCTGTATCAAGGCAGTAAGTACACCAGTCTGGTGACTGTAATGGTCACAGGAGAGTAGGATTTTAGTCCCTAACCTGTATTAAGGTAGTAAGTACACCAGTCTGGTGACTGTAATGGTCACAGGAGATTAGGATTTTAGTCCCTAACCTGTATCAAGGTAGTAAGTACACCAGTCTGGTGACTGTAATGTTCACAGGAGAGTAGGATTTTAGTCCCTAACCCGTATCAAGGTAGTAATTACACCAGTCTGGTGACTGTAATGGTCACAGGAGAGTAGGATTTTAGTCCCTAACCTGTATTAAGGTAGTAAGTACACCAGTCTGGTGACTGTAATGATCACAGGAGAGTAGGATTTTAGTCCCTAACCTGTATTAAGGTAGTAAGTACACCAGTCTGGTGACTGTAATGGTCACAGGAGATTTGGATTTTAGTCCCCAACCTGTATCAAGGTAGTAAGTTCAACAGTCTGGTGACTGTTATGGTCACAGAAAAGCTTGGATTCCGATCTGTATCACCCTGCCTATATCCTCCTAGATTAGTCCTGAGAAGGACTGTTCTGGTCACTGGAAAGCTTGGACTCCGATCTGGATCACCCTGCCTATATCCTCCTAGATTAGTCCTGAGAAGGACTGTTGTGGTCAGCAGCAGTTTGCAGCCCTGCTCCGGATCTACCTATGAGGGCTGCAAATCTGTCCCTAAGCAGAAGCAGACACTGTCCCTACACTCACTGTCTGGATGCCTGTGTGCAGAGCACAGCACGGCCGGGTCTTATAAAGGCTCGGTCACGCTGTGCAGGCCGGCCAATCACTGCAATGCCACAACTAACAGGGCTGTGGCATTGCAGTGGTCTGCCAGCCAATCCCTGCACGTGGGCTGGCTCTCAAAAGAGCGCCAACATGCAGGGATGAGGACCACGAGCACAGCACGAGTATCGCGAGATTACTCGGTGCTCGCCGAGTAGCCCGAGTACAGTGATACTCGTGCGAGTACCGAGTAGTGGCGAGCATGCTCGCTCATCACTATTGGTGAGATGTCACACGTCTAGATATCGTGAACGAGGCGCCAACGATGCAGCGAGCAGCTATCGTTCGCACAACCCAGGAACGATACTTGTTCATTATTGAGAATAGCCGAAGAACGAATGACGCACAACAAATTTAAGGTCAGGATCTCAAATCTGTTATGAGCGATCAAACGATTTTTCACCGCAAGATCGCTCGGGTACACGCAACGATGCACAAATGATATAGTTTAAGCGATTCAAAAACCGTGACGTTTCAGCGATATAGTTAACGATATTGAAGCGTGTGACGTGGCCTTTAGGCAACTGTGATGTTAGCTAGTGTCAAAACTATTTTTAGGGAAAAAAAATGAAAAGAAAAAACATAGAAGCCCTTTATTAAAGACATAATCAAGTATGTAAAAAAAAAACAAAAAGAAAAAAAAACCTTACAATCCCTGTGATCACACAGTGATGAATGTACAAATTTAAAGAATTTCCTACTTGTGACAAATGTAAAATATCCAATGAGATTTGAATTAGACTGGAGTGGAGAAGAACTATTCGGATAGCTATTAATCATAATAATAAAAGCTTTTAATTTGTAGAAAATCATGCATTTTGGCACAAAATAGTTTCTAGTGCTTCAAACAGCTGTATCATGTACTTTAGTTTTCTTTTTCAATATCTGCATTCACTGAGCGCCATCTAGTGGCAATTAGCAAAAGTGCTTTAAATACAAAGAGAAAATTTAGACTGATAGAAAAGAGTTGGTGGGGGTGTGAGGAGTTGAAAAAAAATGCAACAAACACCAACATTTGTTGAGCGAATCTCTTAAGACACAATTAAGACACATTTGTTTCACACTCTCTCAATTTTGTTGGAAAATTCAATTTTAATCAATTAAATTGCTTGTAGATTGAATCAGGTTGGAAAAGGTTTGAAAAACAATATTATTCTCAGGTATTCTCGGCCAATCTTTACTACCGCCGGTCCCCCAATTGGCTCTGTTATCTTTTATTTTCTATCTAACTTATTGTCACATGGGGCACGGCGTATACAGTCACACATGGCGAAATGTGCGTCATTGATATGTCACATCATAGTTAGTGGCTTAGGACTTAGTGAATGGAAGACAGCCTAGAGGATGATGGAAGCAAGAATACAAAAGGTAGAAGAGCTCTGCCAGGTATGGTGGGTGCCATTCTGTGGGATTGGTAGGATGAGACTGCACTGGGGTGCAAACATAGATTACCTATTATTAAGAACCCATTTAGGTTTGAAATGTGTAAGTATTTCATCCGAACATTACATTTTTATAATGTGTGTGTTTTTACTATTTTTTTAATAAAATAGATTTTTTTTACTTAAAGCGTAACCACCGTTTACATTTTTAGTTATTCATAATGTAGAGAAAACAGTTTTAATAAACTTTCTAATAAGTTTCATTAGAAAATTCTGGTTGAAAACCATTCATAAACCTTCCACAAGGTGTCCCCACTGCACTGTGTGTGAAGCAGACATATGCTCATTCTCACTCAGATCCATCTTCACACTGAATACCGTGCATGTAACCACATAAGGGAGGGGGCATGGCCTACACTGCTGACTGCAGCTCATGAGGAAACAATGTATCAAATTACAGCACAGTTGCTAAGCAATGTCAGAATTTCAGGATCAGTGCAAACTCTTTTTTCCATGGCACAAGCTTCTCTGATCTGTCATCTAACTCCACACAGCTCTGTCACGATCTCTGCTAACCCCTTCTCTGTTGTCACACTGCTCCCTATCAGCCTGCTTTCAGAAGCTGTGGAAATACACACACAGTGCTTGCAGATGCTGGCCATGCCCACACAGCCATAAAATGCAGTTTTTAAAAGAGCACAGAAAAATGTGATAAAATCAGTCATATGGCACAAAAAAGCATTATCTTAGCTGCTATGTGACCCATCATTAACAACCAGTGCAGTATTGTTTTAATTTTTTTTTGTTAATGAAATGCCGCACTTTAAATGTTGAATTGGAGGCGGTGATGGATTTCCTGCTTTCTTTAGTTACTTTCATTCATCTCGATTGTGTGTCACTGGATCCTCCACACAGCGATGTGAACCCACAGGCGTTTTGGGGGATTATCTCTTGGCAGAAAAAAGCAGCATTTTTTGCCAATTTTTTTTCTGCCATTTTACTGTCTTTTTGTGCAGCTTTTTGCTGTCATTGTTTTCTATGGGTGAAAAATGCTGCAAAAACGCTGGAACAATTGACATGCTGCTTCTTTGAAAAATGCAGCAGGTTTCATTTCAGTCAAGAAAGAAAACCGAAGTGTGTGTACATGAGATTTCTGGAATCTCGTGGGTTTTGCTGGTTCTGTAAAAAAGCAGCTTTTTATTAGCATGGATTTGCATAAAACCAATGAAATGCAAAAACAAAAAAAAAAACGCAGCAAAAATGTTCTGTGTGAACATTAGAGATGAGCGGTGTTCAACTCGAATTGTTCGCCAATCTCAAATTCGAGCTGCTTTTGGCGATGTTCGAGTCGTTCATCGAATTAGAACAATTTGCTCTAAATTCGGCAGTTCGAGGTTATGTTCGATTTCAGTTCCGCAAGGTATATACATACATTACGAACTGAAATGAAGTAAAATCAAGGGTTAAAAATAAAAAAAATCGATACTCACCTCTCTAATCCATCCAGCGACGTTTCCAGCACTGCCTACCTGTCGGAGATGTGATCCCGGCAGCGTTTCCCGGTGAAATGAAGAGTTCTCGCGATAACTCGTCATGTGACCGGAAACCACTGCCGAGGAGGAGCGGAAATGATGCGTGCAGCCTCATTCCCCGTCACTCAGGGCAGGGGGGAGCGCGCATTCTCATGTGAACATCACGTCCATCGAGGCGTGATAAAGAAGCAAGTAGGCAGCGATGGGGACACAAAGAGAACGCCCAGGGGGCTAGCAACGGTAGCCCCCGGCTCATTAATGGAAGTGAAGAAAAACTTTTTTTATTTAGTGACAGGGCAGATTTAGCACAGAGAGGGATAGTTAGGATAGTAATAGGAAGATGCAGGGACAGGTAGTGATAGCCTGGGGGCTTTAGGTAGATGACAAGTTGCCTTTAAGCGACCGAAGCATTATGGCAGTGATGTTTTGGGTACCATGTTCAGGTTTTGTTCATACATTGCTGTTACATGTTGTTGCTATTCCTGCAAAATGCAAATCCATGCAAAATGTTGAAAGGCTATGCTGGTAGCATGCATATCTTCACATCTCTATAAGTAATTCAATATATTTACCAAGTTACACAATGGAATATAGCTTGATTCTATATGGAAACTAATTAATGGTTAAACTACTGCATCTGATTTATTGCGTGAGAACACTGTTCACAGCAAATGTAAATTAGGAACAACTGGATTTATTCCAAGGATTTGCCTGTGAGAATAAGAATGCTCTTTGTTTCAGATTAATTTCCTACTTTCTTGTAAGCCTTTTTACTTTCAAACATGGTCCAACTACAGCTCCCAATGTTGCTTTTTTTACCATGCTAAATTATAGTTCCATTTTGTCATGTATGCTGCATGTCACAGTTTGTTGTTTTGCACCACTATGAAACAAGATTCAATATATTAAGAAAACAACAGTGATAGCTTTAAAGGTACATTTACACGCCGCAACTATCACCGGCGATCGGTAGCAACCGCGTGCACATTTTTGACCGTTGATACCGATCGCCGATGCCACATTTAGACGCCGCAATTGCGTCATCAACCTAAGGGAACGTGGCTCCCCGGAAGTTGAAACAGAACCTGCGGGAAACATCCGGTTGAATCCCGACGCCGTTACACACACCGCAATCACTAAGGGAATGTGGGCGTACATGTTCAGCGCCGCAAGAACACAGGCGTGACAGGGTTGTGTATTCCGCGCCCCAAACACGCTGATTAGACAACGTAATAGCGTCATGATTGGCCAGCCTGCGCAGGAAGGCTGGCTAATACATGACGCCATTGCAATTGTGTAGTGTGAATGGACAGCTCTTTAAATATGGCGCCCTGTGAAGGGACAGCCAATGGAAACACAGTAGCCCCCACCAATCATCGCTGATGGGGCGTGGTATCCATGACGCTGTGGCACGCCCCGGGGAATTCACTAGGCGACGCAGATTCCATCCCTTTCGCTCATTCACACGCCAAAACCAGAGCAATTCACCTTCAGGGCTGCCTCTGGTTTTTGAACAATGCTCTGAAACCACAACTGGGAGCAACTTCGAAAATCACCTTCACTTTCCCCCAATTACACGCCACAATTTTGTAGCAATTTCAAGGCAACGGTGACGGAAATCACGATTGCCTCTCAGTTGCTACACTGTAGTTGCGGCGTGAAAAGGTACCTTAAGAGGTTCTCCACTACTTTGACAACCCCTTCTCATTCCCCATATGTGCCCCCATAAAAAAAAAGCCTGTACTTATTCCCAGTGCCGACACAGCTCCAGCGATGTCAGGACTTTTGTTCCTGAGGCCCATGACACATTGTTATGACACGAGTCCCACGATCAATCACTGTGGACTTCCTTTTTCCCGCCTTTGAACACAGAAGCAATTAGCAGGAAGTGAGTGGTAGCCGCAGCGCACAGTTACTGTTAATACTCAACCATCCTAAGGCAAGGAGAAGGAAGCCAGCGCTGATTGATGGGGGGACTCTTGCGTCAAAACAATGTCATGTGGGCACACAAGCTTTGACATTGCTGGACTCACACCGGCCCTAGAGGAGAGTATTGGCTTTTTTATTTTTATGGGGGAGTGAGAAGGGGTTGTCCAATAGTGGACCCATCCTTTCAGGAGCCAAACAGACCCTCGGTTATACTCACCTTGTGCTAAGGAAAGTAATACATTACTGTAACCCATTTAAAAAAAAAATAGAGAACCAGTCAGGAAGATTTTGTAATGGAAAGACATGGCTGTAATACAGATTAATTTGAAACCTTTGCAAATAAAGCAGCTTTGTGGTTCTTTAATCACCATTAGAAGTTTTCTGGCAATTAGATTTTGGTGCACATGGGCTGAATTGTACACTGGATTTTCTCCTCATTGTTTGTGTTTCCGCAGCCCCTCCATTTCCCTCCATTCTGTGATTGACAGGTCACTGCTGAGATCTGAAACAGAGGATGCAGGTCATTCAAAAACTGAAGGAAGGCTGGGGGTATGGGTAATCACATGTCATACATAATGTGATACATATCACATGACGGCGAGTGGCCAATCAGCGCCCAAGATGTCATCAATGACGTCATGCCAGATCCTTGCAGGCGGTACCTGGCCTGAGCTCTGCAACGGATAGCGCAAAAAGGCGTCGGAAAAGTGTAAGTATTCAATCATTATTATTGTTAATACATTTAGCTTTATTTAATTTTGATTTTGCACTGTATATTATTACACTGCGAAATCAAATGGGGGCTGGCAGACATGTCACAGAAGGGAGGAGGAACCAGGATGTTTCCTCTCCTCTGTGACATTGCTTCCTCCCCGGGCCTTAAAAAAGCGTACTGTGTGAAAGCACTGCTTCTTTTTTGCGTTTTTTGTGCGGGTGCAAAACGCTGGTAAAAATGCAAAATAAAACACTATGTGTGAACGTAGCCTTACACTTTATTAAAGATAAAAACACACATACATATAACAACAATTGTCAAAATAAATGATGAGGAGATCCCTAGGATAGTACCACGTTAGGGCAGTAACACTAGATAGGGCTTAGGAACAGTTACAGAAGTATAGGTTTCTCACACCAAGGGCTATGATCACTCACAAGGAAGATGCATAATTAGCAATCATTCCAGCAGTCAGACTCACCCATGGTGCTGTATGTAGTATCGCCCGGTTCTAAGCCCAGTGGTAGTGCTCTGGACCGTTGTGACCCCAACGTACATTTCACCTGAGCGTTTTTTCAAGGGGTGTGGTCAAAAAAGCGCTCAGGTGACACGTACGTTGGGGTCACCACTAGAGATGAGCCACCACCCTACTCTTCTAATTTGATTTGGTTCGCCAAATTGGGCGTTTGTTCGTCGAATGTCCATCGAACACGGTCAAATCTCATTGAAAGCAATGGCAGCCAAGCACAAACACATACAAACACATAGAAAACTCATAGAAAAAACCTTCAAAAGTGTCCAAAAGGTGACCTAAGTACTCATAAGATACAACAAACATATGGAAAAGTGAAAACTACATATAAAAATGTGAAAAGAAAAGAGATAGATGAGTAAAAGGTGGAGGAGACACAGATATAGGCATGTCATGTCGTTCCAAAATCAGTTTTTACTACAGTAGTTGTAAGGGTACCGTCACATGCGGCAATAAAACTAGGCAATTTCACTGGCAATTTGCTGGTTGCAGTGAAATCATGGACACATTGTTCCATTTGTACACAGCAACAAAATAGAACAATGTGTCCATGATTTCACTGCAAGCAGCAAATTGCCAGTGAAATTGCCTAGCAATATTGCCGCGTGTGAAGGTACCTTAATGCATCATGCACACGATGAGTAGTTGTTGAGTTTTACTTCAGTATCTGTAAGGCCATGTCAAGAAGATGAGTATTTAGTGCGTTTCACTTCAACATCTGTAAGGCCATTTGCAGATGATGATTATTTGGTGTGTTTTACTTCAGTATCTGAAAGGCCATTTGCAGATGATGATTATTTGGAGCTTTTCACTTCAGTATCTGTAAGGCCATTTGCAGGGGATGATTCTTTGGTGTGTTTCACTTCAGTATCTGTAAGGCCATGTGCAGATGATGATTATTTGGTGTGTTTCACTTCAGTATCTGTAAGGCCATGTGCAGATGATGATTCTTTGGTGTGTTTCACTTCAGTATCTGTAAGGCCATGTGCAGATGATGATTATTTGGTGAGTTTCACTTCAGTATCTTTAAGGCCATGTGCAGATGATGATTATTTGGTGCGTTTCACTTCAGTATCTGTAAGGCCATTTGCAGATGATGATTATTTGGTGCATTTTACTTCAGTATCTGTAAGGCCATGTGCAGGGGATGATTCTTTGGTGCGTTTCACTTCAGTATCTGTAAGGCCATGTGCAGATGATGATTATTTGGTGAGTTTTACTTCAGTATCTGGAAGGCCATGTGCAGATGATGATTATTTGTTGTGTCTCACTTCAGTATCTGTAAGGCCATATGCAGATGATCATTATTTGGTATGTTTTACTTCAGTATCTGTAAGGCCATGTGCAGATGATGATTCTTTGGTGTATTTCACTTCAGTATCTGTAAGGCCATGTGCAGATGATGATTATTTGGTACGTTTCACTTCAGTATCTGTAAGGCCATTTGCAGATGATGTTTATTTGGTGTGTTTTACTTCAGTATCTGTAAGACCATGTGCAGGTGATGATTATTTGGTGCGTTTCACTTCAGTATCTGTAAGGCCATGTGCAGATGATGATTATTTGGAGCTTTTCACTTCAGTATCTGTAAGGCCATGTGCAGATGATGATTATTTGGTGTGTTTTACTTCAGTGTCTGTAAGGCCATGTGCAGATGATGATTATTTGGTGTGTTTTACTTCAGTATCTGTAAGGCCATGTGCAGATGATGATTATTTGGTGCGTTTCACTTCAGTATCTGTAAGGCCATGTGCAGATGATCATTATTTGGTATGTTTTACTTCAGTATCTGTAAGGCCATTTGCAGATGATGATTATTTGGTGTGTTTTACTTCAGTATCTGTAAGGCCATTTGCAGATGATGACTATTTGGTGTGTTTTACTTCAGTATCTGTAAGGCCATGTGCACATGATGATTATTTGATGTGTTTTACTTCAGTATCTGTAAAGCCATGTGAAGATGATGATTATTTGGTGTGTTTCACTTCAGTATCTGTAAGGCCATGTGCAGATGATCATTATTTGGTACGTTTCACTTCAGTATCTATAAGGCCATGTGCAGATGATGATTATTTGTTGTGTCTCACTTCAGTATCTGTAAGGCCATGTGCAGATGATGATTATTTGTTGTGTCTCACTTCAGTATCTGTAAGGCCATATGCAGATGATCATTATTTGGTATGTTTTACTTTAGTATCTGTAAGGCCATGTGCAGATGATGATTATTTGGTGAGTTTTACTTCAGTATCTGTAAGGCCATATGCAGATGATGATTATTTGGTGTGTTTCACTTCAGTATCTGTAAGGCCATGTGCAGATGATGATTATTTGGTATGTTTTATTTCAGTATCTGTAAGGCCATGTGCTGATGATGATTATTTGGTGAGTTTTACTTCAGTATCTGTAAGGCCATGTGCAGATGATGTTTATTTGGTGTGTTTTACTTCAGTATCTGTAAGGCCATGTGCAGATGATGATTATTTGGTGAGTCTTACTTCAGTATCTGTAAGGCCATATGCAGATGATAATTATTTGGTGTGCTTTACTTCAGTATCTGTAAGGCCATGTGCAGATGATGAGTATTTGGTGCGTTTCACTTCAGTATCTGTAAGGCCATGTGCAGATGATGATAATTTGGTGCGTTTCACTTCAGTATCTCTAAGGCCATGTGCAGATGATGATTATTTGGTGCGTTTTACCTCAGTATCTGGAAGGCCATTTGCAGATGATGAGTATTTGGTGCGTTTTACTTCAGTATCTGTAAGGCCATATGCAGATGATGATTATTTGGTGTGCTTTACTTCAGTATCTGTAAGGTCATGTGCAGATGATGAGTATTTGGTGCGTTTCACTTCAGTATCTGTAAGGCCATGTGCAGATGATGATAATTTGGTGTGTTTCACTTCAGTATCTGTAAGGCCATGTGCAGATGATGATTATTTGGTGCGTTTTACCTCAGTATCTGGAAGGCCATTTGCAGATGATGAGTATTTGGTGTGTTTTACTTCAGTATCTGTAAGGCCATGTGCAGATGATGATAGTTTAGTGCATTTTACCTCAGTATCTGGAAGGCCTTGTGCAGGCAATGAGTATTTGGTGCGGTTTTTAACGCAGTATCTGGAAGGCCTTGTGCACACGCTGAGTATTGTGTCACAATTAGGGGACTACAACAAGAGTCTCCATTTTTTCCCAAAAATTTGAGCCCAGACACCACTTCAGTGACATCAATTGCCCCACAGTTGCAAGCTGAAAATGGTTGGTGAGGTGACTTTCATGCAGCACATTCCAAAATCCACAAGCCTTTAGTCTCCTCATGTTATCTGTAAGATTTGTCACCAAAATGTAAGTAGCGGCCAAAAAATCTGGGTAACTTTGAAGACAGCAGGAGAAGGGGCTGCTGTCCAAGTCTTGCCATCCCCACAAGTTGTGCGTCAATCCTCTGTATGTAGAAGTTCCTCCACTGCTTCTGCCTCCTCAACCTCGTCTCAGTCCTCCACCTGCACCCAAAGCCTGTCTGGTAATGCTACCCGCGCTCTAACTGCGCACAAGGAATCCTGCACACCTCCTTACTATGATGGCAGCAGGGCTCAACGGCATCAGGCGGTCTTTACCTTGAAATGTCTGGGAAATGTGAGTCACACAGCTGAGGAGTTGTGGTCTGCTGTGGAGATCGAGTTTCATCAATGCTTATGTCCACTGAATCTGCAGCCAGGGAAGGCCATGTGCGACAATGCTGCAATTCTGGGTGCAGCCCTCCGCTGGGGCAATGTGACACACGTGCCTTGCATGGTTCACATCTTAAACCTGGTTGTCCAGCAAATTTTTGCACACTATCCTTCCCTAGATGGTCTTCAGCAGAGGGCACGGTCACTGTGTGCTCACTTCCGCCATTCGCATCCCGTATCTCAACGCCTTGCATCTCTACAGAAGTCGCCTGGCCTGCCAGTTCACAGGCTGAAATGTGATGTGCCGACATGATGGAATTCAACTCTGCACATGTTGCAGCAACTGTGGCAGCACCGACGAGCCCTGGTGCAATACGTCATGACGTATTACCTGGGCATACGAGATCCAGAGATAGGGCAAATCACACTGCTGAAGTGGTCTGAAATTAAGGACCTATGCACCATTCTGTACAGTATTGAAATGTTGACGCAGATGTTTAATGAGGATTATGCCATTATCAGCATGACAATTCTCGTCATTTACATGCTGGAGCACACTTTAAATAGTATTCGGAGTCAGGTGGTGGCACTAGAGGAGGAGGAGAAAGTATAGGAGGAGTCGTATGCGGAAGGGCTTGTGGAGCCCACTGGGACAGGGTACTCGGTGCCGGACCGGGGTATCACGGGGTTGTCACGGTGGTCCTTGGTCCAGACCGTGTCCCGAGCCCACAAGTAAAAGGGGTTATTTACATGGATTTGTCGTGACGCCACCCACGGGTTGTAGTCCGTGAGGGGACCACCGCTGCTGCGTACTTCTGCCAGGAGGATGGATGATGTTGCAGCAAGATGGATGAGCCCGCCGTGGGTCGGGGCTACTCCTGACAGGATGTAAGATGTATATACAGTTCAGTGTGCAGGGAATCACACACGGGAGACTGAAGCAGGGTTCACCGGGTTTTACTTGCAGTTCTTTCTCAGTACAACAGTTTACAACGCAGTTCTTTTACACCAATAACTCCGGACAGTCACTGAACCCTCTGCAACCAGGTTTCCTTTCTGAGACCCTTCACTCTCTGAAACCTTTCAGGCTTTCCTCTCCTCTGTTCTTCCCGTGGACTGTATGAGGGCAGCTTGGTCCCTTGTTTGGCTTCTCCCAGTGTATGGGTAGCAGGCCTGCGTCCTACAGTTGTGGCCAAAAGTATTGACACCCCTACAATTCTGTCAAATAATACTCAGTTTCTTCCTGAAAATGATTGCAATCACAAATTCTTTGGTATTATTATCTTCATTTAATTTGTCTTCAATGAAAAAACACACAAAAAGAATTGTCTTAAAGCCAAATTGGATATAATTCCACACTAAACATAAAAAAGGGGGTGGACAAAAGTATTGGCACTGTTAGAAAAATCATGTGATGCTTCTCTAATTTGTGTAATTAACAGCACCTGTAACTTACCTGTGGCACCTAACAGGAGTTGGCAATAACTAAATCACACTTGCAGCCAGTTGACATGGATTAAAGTTGACTCAACCTCTGTCCTGTGTCCTTGTGTGTACCACATTGAGCATGGAGAAAAGAAAGATGACCAAAGAACTGTCTGAGGACTTGAGAAACCAAATTGTGAGGAAGCATGAGCAATCTCAAGGCTAGAAGTCCATCTCCAAAGACCTGAATGTTCCTGTGTCTACCGTGCGCAGTGTCATCAAGAAGTTTAAAGCCCATGGCACTGTGGCTAACCTCCCTAGATGTGGACGGAAAAGAAAAATTGACGAGAGATTTCAACGCAAGATTGTGCGGATGGTGGATAAAGAACCTCGACTAACATCCAAACAAGTTCAAGCTGCCCTGCAGTCCAAGGGTACAACAGTGTCAACCCGTACTATCCCGTCGGCGTCTGAATGAAAAGGGACTGTATGGTAGGATACCCAAGAAGACCCCACTTCTTCCCTCGAGACATAAAAAAGCAGGGCTGGAGTTTGCCGAAACTTACCTGAGAAAACCTAAAACGTTTTGGAAGAAATTTCTCTGGTCAGAAGAGACAAAAGTAGAGCTTTTTGGGCAAAGGCATCAACATAGAGTTTACAGGAGGAAAAAAGAGGCATTCAAAGAAAAGAACATGGTCCCTACAGTCAAACATGGCGGAGGTTCCCTGATGCTTTGGGGTTGCTTTGCTGCCTCTGGCACTGGACTGCTTGATCATGTGCATGGCATTATGAAGTCTGAAGACTACCAACAAATTTTGCAGCATAATGTAGGGCCCAGTGTGAGAAAGCTGGGTCTCCCTCGGAGGTCATGGGTCTTCCAGCAGGACAATGACCCAAAACACACTTCAAAAAGCACTAGAAAATGGTTTGAAAGAAAGCACTGGAGACTTCTAAGGTGGCCAGCAATGAGTCCAGACCTGAATCCCATAGAACACCTGTGGAGAGATCTAAAAATGGCAGTTTGGAGAAGGCACCCTTCAAGTATCAGGGACCTGGAGCAGTTTGCCAAAGAAGAATGATCTAAAATTCCAGCAGAGCATTGTAAGAAACTCATTGATGGTTACCGGAAGAGGTTGATCGTAGGGATGGGCGAATACCTTACTATTCGGAATCGCTATACCCGCAACGAGTAGGTAGCGGTACTCGCTACTCGTTGTGAGTATAGCGATTCCGAATACTTTTGCAGTGTATCAATAGATACACTGCAAAAGTCCTGTAAAAGAGAGAAAAAGTCGTTAAAAAATAAAAAAATCGGATACTCACCTTAACCGACCGCTGTACCGGGACTGGCCGATGCACGTCTATTCATGGAAAAGGACCTTTTACTCTCTCAGCCAATCAGATGGCTGGGAGAGATCTGGCCAATCAGATGCCGCCACGTCACAATGGCGTAATCGCTAGCGGCCACCTGATTGGCCAGATGGAAAGGTCCTCGGTGTACCTGAGAGGACCTTTCCATCTGGCAAATCAGATGGCTGCTAGCGATCACATGATTGTGACGTGGCGGCATCTGATTGGCCAGATCTCTCCCAGCCATCTGATTGGCTGAGAGAGTGATAGGTCCTTTTCCATGAATAGACGTGCATCGGCCGATCCCTACAGCCGTCGGTTAAGGTGAGTATTCGATTTTTTTATTTTTTAACCACTTTTTCTCTCTTTTACAGGACTTTTGCAGTGCATCTACTGATACACTGCAAAAGTATTCGGTACTTGCTACTCCCGAGTAATCCTAATTTATTCGGCGAGTAGCGAGTACACGAATACCGCTACTATTCGGCGAGTGCCAAATAGTAGCGAGTATACTCGCCCATCCCTAGTTGATCGCAGTTATTTGGCTAAAGGTTGTGCAACCAAGTATTAGACTGAGGATGCTAATACTTTTGTCTGGCCCATTTTTGCAGTTTTGTGTGAAATGATCAATGTTTTGCTTTTTTCTTCATTCTCTTTTGTGTTTTTTCACTGAAGACAAATTAAATGAAGATAATAATACCAAAGAATTTGTGATTGCAATCATTTTCAGGGAGAAACTGAGTATTATCTGACAGAATTGCAGGGGTGTCAATACTTTTGGCCACAACTGTATATGCTGCTTTTTCTCCAGCCCGTGTGTTGGGTGACCAGACATGGAATCTGTACCTCCCTGTCGGTGTGTCCATGTACCGGCGTGTAGCTACAGTCACCCAGAGCCGACTCTCTGGTCCCAGCCTAGCCTTGGATGTCCCTATCTTGCAAGGGATCACTGGGCTCTCTCCTACCCGTGTAACTACCTGGGTACGTCAGGGGAGTCTGTCCTGCCAGTATTTTGTCAGTGCTGCCGTCTTCCTCGGACCCAGCTGCACTGGTCCAGTCTCTGTCTTTCCCTTCCTTTGGGCTGCAGGCTATGGAGCGTGCTTTCTCTCCAGGGAACGGTGTCTTGCCGGATTCTGCGCCTCCAGGGAGCCCAGACCCTCAGGAAAATGTCCCTCTGTATTCTTTAATTCTCAGCCTACTCTGGCCTACTAACTAACTCCTCCTAGTTCCCCCCTTTTGTACTTGGTTCATCGCCTGACCTACATACCCACCCACTATGACTGGCCCTACCACCCCTTGCCCGCCTAGAGTCCCGGGCCCTGGGCTGGGTCTTGTGTCAGTGGGTATGTGTTTTGAAGGTGTGTATGTCACAACCTGTCTCCACCTGCCTGGCTGCCGTTCCTACCTGTGGACACCCTGGACGCAGGGGCGCCACATTCCCCCGGAGTTAAACCGGTGTGTCCCCACGCCGTTCGGCATGGTTCCCCCTGAAAAACATTTTTTTATTTTATATATCAACAACATCATTTTTCTTCCTGTTACGGAGGCACAGATTCTTAAACGTTACATTATAAAACTATATACATTTTAAACACAGTATTCAGCTCATTCATGGCTGCAAGTCAGGGGCGGAACTACCGTGGTGCAGCTGGTGCAGCTGCACCAGGGCCCCAGCCAGCTAGGGGGCCCCTGAAGGCTCCAGCAGCGGTCCGTTCCGCTCCCTGACAGGCAGCCCAGGGCCGCCGGAGGACCGAGAGTGATTTTTAATACAAAGCGGTCACATCTTCCCAGGGGCCCGCAGCCCTTCATGCAGCAGCATGTGATGAGGTCATGACGCGATCTCCTCTCACACGCTGCTGCTGGTGACTCAGAGCCCAGGAGGCCAGAACGATGTGGCCAGCGGGAGTGGTAAGCAGAGCTCCAAATAGGAGCAGAAGATGACATGTCCTGAGCTGAGGAGTGAGTGTGAGTATGGGTGTGAGTGTCAGTATGAGTGTGTGTATGTGTGTGTTCATTGTTGTGTGCAGCTTCCCTCCTTCTAGTACGGTAGCTGGCAGCAGATCAGTTTCACTTTCATTTTCTCCTGATATGCTGCCGGCTAAATGTAGAAGCAGTCGGACAGGAGGGAGAAGGTTGCACACAACACAGCACTGAGGGAGGTAACAGACAGCGCTGGGGGGGGAAGAGATTTGTAGTGAGAGAAAGCGCTGAGGGCCCCCCAGGATAAGTGGGGTGAGGAGACATAGATCATAGGAAGATGTGGAGACACAGGGGCCCCTGTGAGGGAGAGGGGGAGAGGAGACACAGGGCCCCCCTGTGAGTGTGAGGGAGAGGTGGAGACATAGGGGCCCCTGTGAGGGAGAGGGGGAGAGAAGACACAGGGCCCCCCTGTGAGGGAGAGGTGGAGACACAGGGGCCCCTGTGAGGGAGAGGGGTAGTGGAGACACAGGGGCCCCTGTGAGAGAGAGGGGGAGTGGAGACACGGGTCCGTGTGAGGGAGAGGGGGGCAGGAGACAGGTCAGGGAGGTGCGGAGAAGAGACACCGGGCACACCTACAGGGGGGAGAGGCACAGCACCCAGTGGAAGGAGGCACAGCATCCAGGGGAGAGAGGCACAAGGGAGAGAGCCACAGCAGGGAGACAGCCCCCAAGGGAGAGAGCCACAGCGCACGGAGAGAGAGGCACAGCACACGGGGAGAGACACACAGCGTACAGGGGGGAGAGGCACAACACACGGAGCACAGGACAGAGGGGGAAAGGTACAGCGCATGGGGAGACACAGCCCGAAGCCTATATATTATATATCTATACATAAAAGCATGTAGCCTTTATAGTACACATATATTCAGCCCCCAGCCTCTATATTATATATACGCAGCCTCTATATTATATATACTCCTGTCACAAGTCCATATGCCAGTATGGGGCCCACTGAGATGCTTTTGCCTGGGGCCAACAAAAACCTGGGATCGGAGGTGTATGTTTGTTATACAGTGACGCTGTGTGTGTGTTATACAGTGGCGCTGTGTGTGTGTTATACAGTGGTGCTGTGTGTGTGTGTTAAACAGTGGTCCTGTGTGTGTTATAAAGTGGTGCTGTGTGTGTATTATACAATGGGGCAATATGTGTGTGGGGGGGCTTTGTATATTTCTGGGGCAGTATAGTGATTCTTTTGTTTTTAAGGATATCGTGTCGGAAAGTGCTGCTGAAGATGGAGAAGAAGGAAGTCTGGAGAGACGAACTGTGGATGTCAAATCTCATCATGTGCTACAACGAAAGAAAAGAAATGGGAACGACTCCAATCAGAGAAGATGTCATCTACAGTATAAGGTAAAATGATGTAAACGTTTGTGATCCTACCTGCATCTCATCAGTGCTGTGATTCCTGTATGGTACGCAGCCTGATGACTGGTAACAACAACTCCCAGCACTCCTTACCATCTACATATGCATGTGTGTGTATATATACTGTATGTGTGTACATATGGATGTGTGTGTGGTCAGGGGTGAATCAAGCCTCTCTGCAGCCTGAGCCGAGGGGGTGGAGGGTTTGGGAGGTGCTAGTGGAGCCGCCACGACCGGGAGGGGGGTGCTAGTGGAGCCACCGCGATAAAGGAGCAGAGGAGGGGGTTGCTACTGGAGCCGCCGCAAGCGGGGGGATTGCTAGCAGAGCCGCCACTGTAGTATACCTGGTCGCCACCACGCTGGTTATGGCGGGCGGCATGCGGTGGGCGGCACCAAACTGCGGGACGCTAACTGTTTCCGCCCTCTGCCTTGGCGCCGCGCACCTATTTTCCTGCCGCCTGAGCTTAGTGCTCAAGCTGTCCAATGGATGGTTCGGCCCTGTATGTGGTACTATTCAGACACTGTGTTGGTATTGCTGAGAAACATTATTATGGTATTAATAAAGCATTTTACATTGGTCTTAGTGAGGCAGTATATTGTTCTGTTGAGAAACTGTATGGTGGATAAGGTGTAAGGCCTGTTTTACACATCTGTGCAAAACATGTGCATGTGAGACTGGCCGTTTTTGAGGGGGCGTGTGTCACGCATGGTGGTGTCTTTGTGCTATCCATGTGACATCACATGGACCACGTCTTTGCATACACACCCATCTCCGGTGCTACCTGTCCCTCTCTCTTCTGGGGCCAGACGTGTGAGGAACAGGCAGCGCTGGAGATAAGCAAATGAAATTTATTTTTTAACTTTTAACTCTTTCCTCATGTATGTGCACATCGATGTCACACAGATGACATCCGTGTGTGGGACGTTTTTAGCATGAACCCATTGACCTGAATGGGTCCGTGTTGCCGGCCAAAAAAATGAATATGTCTCCGTGTGGAGCACACGGACACATGTCTGCTCCACATGGAGACACATATTACCTGGAGGCTGTGCTGGACTGTATATATTACCTGGTGGCTGTGCTGGGCTGTATATATTACCTGGAGGCTGTGCTGGGCTGTATATATTACCTGGAGGCTGTGCTGGGCTGTATATATTACCTGGAGGCTGTGCTGAGCTGTATATATTACCTGGCGGCTGTGCTGGGCTGTATATATCACCTGGAAGCTGTGCTGGGCTGTATATATCACCTGGAAGCTGTGCTGGACTGTATATATTACCTGGAGGCTGTGCTGGGCTGTATATATCACCTGGCGGCTGTGCTGGACTGTATATATCACCTGGAGGCTGTGCTGGACTGTATATATTACCTGGCGGCTGTGCTGGGCTGTATATATTACCTGGCGGCTGTGCTGGGCTGTATCTATCACCTGGCGGCTGTGCTGGGCTGTATGTTTACATTACTTTGTCGCCACTATGAGGGGCGGGGGGGGGGGCCCCGAAAAATTTCTTGCACCGGGCCCACTACAGTCTGGGTCCGCCCCTGCTGCAAGTGCTGAGGCCTCCGGGCCCTCGGGACATAAACTTGTGGCAAAGTTGTTACTCTCCGTGCTGGCACTTGCTAAAGCACTTGCTTTCCATTCAAGCGCCTGCTCTTTTTGTGCCTCATCTATAATTGGTATTGATCGTCGTCTGAATTGTGTCCGTACAAAAGGGATCATTTCAGAATCTCCAAGAAAAGAAGTAGACATCTTACTTTGGCTGGAAGATGCTCTTTTTCCAGCAGATGTTACTCTTGCTTTCCCACGTACCCCACGGACACAAACTGTTTTTCCCTTTCCACCACGCCTATTCCCCCTTCCACCAGCAGCAGGCCTTTTGCCACTCATTTTGTATGTGAACAAATTGGCAACTCTGCAGTTGTTGGCAAAAAATATTCTGATGGAAATCGAACACAGCTGATTGGCCGGACAGTGGTACTAGCCACAAAAAATTACGTTAGCTTGTTCCAGTAAAAAATTATTAGAATGAACTACACTCAAGGTGTATTTGGTTGTATTAAATGTGGCCTACAGTAAAGGTTTAGCGAACACTGCTGTTAAGCAAAAAATGACAGGTTTGCTTGTTGCAGTAAAAAATTTGTAGAATCAACTACACTGAAGGTGTAGCTTCTCTCACAAGTGGGCTACACCACTGTGGGACACTGCTAGTCTGCTACTAGCACGAACAAAGTGCCTGGACTAGCTGCAGCAAAAATAATGCCTAATTATGACAGGTGGTGTAGCTTTCTTCACAGCAGTGCTACACTACCTACCCTAATGGATTCAAAGAGCTATATTACTCTGGCCAGATGCTGGGAGAAAGATCTGCACAGCACTGGCACACACCTGCCTGGCAAAAACTAATAGAGACTGCTCTATCCTACCCCTCAAAAGGGATGCAATTAAAACTAGTCCCTGCTTCCATGAAGTAGCCCTGAAAAGGGCTGATAGACTACTAGTCCCTAGTCCCTATCCCTAATCGCTACTCCTATGGAGCAGCCCTAAAAAGGGCAGATATTACTAGTCCCTACTCCCTAAACCTATCAATCTAACTTTGTATTCACTCACTAGCTTACTGAGAGAACACAATTTAGTTTGCACTGTTTAGCGGTCGCACACAGCAGCAGCCGCCGGTGCCGTCTAACACCTGCAGCTGCTATCAGCAAAATGGTGGCGATCTTTAACCCCTTCCAGACCTATGACGTTGTACGACGTCATTGGCCAGTAAGGGGTGTTTGATGTGAGCTCCAGTGCGAAGCTCACATCAAACACCCGACATCTCAGCTGATCTCATCACCTGAGATGTCAGGGTAACAACACCAATCAGATCCGGGATCCGATCGACGCTGTTAACCCCTTGGATCCCGCTGTCAATCACTGACAGCGGGATCCAAGGCAGCCGCGGTGGGGAACGTGCTATTCCCCGCCTGTTTCGGAGATCCCGCGATAATATCGTGGGATCTCCGGTGTTCATGTGACAGCCCGGGGTCCAGGCTAGAACCCGGATGCTGTCAGAGAGCACTTCCGGGTTGTGCTTGGCAGGCGCTGCCAACCATAGCCTATCTGCAATTCTGGGAGATACTGATGAACTGCAGCTCATTGGTATCTCCCAGAAGCGATCAGCCTGTGCAGCAGGGTGCCTCTCTCTGGGGCAGTGTAAAAATGAGAATTAATAAAAAATAAAGTTTTTAAAAATCTGTAAAAAAAAGAAATATAAAAGTTCAAATCACCCCCCTTTTCCCCAATCACAATAAAAGTATTAAAAAAAAAATACAGGTTTGGTATTGCCGCGTTCAGAATCGCCTGATCTATCATTGTATTAAATCCGTTAATGAGAGCCGTAAACTCCGTAACGTAATAAATGGTCCAAACGCCAAAATTCCGTTTCTTGGTCACCGCAACATTGTTATAAAATGCAATAGCAGGCGATCAAAACTGCGGTTCCCCCCAAAAATGATATAATTCGAAACGTTAGCTCAAGACGCAAAAAATAAGCCAGCACACAGCCCCAGATCCCAAAAAATGAGAACGCAACGGGTCGCAGAACATGGCACAAAAAAATCTGTTTTTTATTTCAAACTTCAGAATTTTTTTTCACCACCTAGATACCTGTAAAGGTATACATTTTGGGTGTCTACGAACGCATACCGACCCGAGGCATCACCCCGTCACGTCGGTTTTACCATATAGTGAACATGACGACTAAAATACCCAAAAGACAAACGTGTTATTGCACTTTTTTTTGCAATTTCACTGCATTTACAATTTGTTTGCAATTTCCCTGTATACTATATGGTAAAATAAATTATTGCTTATGAAAGTACAACTCGTCCCACAATAAACAAGCTGTCATATGTCTATATTAACGGAAAAATAAAAAAGTTATGGCTCTTGGAAGCAGGGGAGCAAAAAACGAAAATGAAAAATGAAAAATTCCAAGGTCATGAAGGGGTTAAGATGGCCGGGTTTTATAGGGCTAGGACATGTGACAGACACAGCCAATGATGACATTAGTTGTGTGAAAAAATGCACTTTGCAGTGTGGCACTGTGATTGGCTAGCAGCCTGAATCGCCCCACTGTACATGCTTTAGGAGAAAAAAAACAAAAGAGTGCGACCTTATTGCTGCAGCTCTGATACAACCCCCCCTGCACACTATTCACACAAACTGGATATTAACATTCATTTGCAGTATTAGGGCTAGGTTTAGGGTTAGGAAGATTAAGCTTTTGTGGATCGAAGCGATATTGAACATATACTAGAACTGCCGAATTTCAAGCAAATTGTTCTAATTCGGCGAATTACTCGAACACCGCCAAAAACAACTCGAATTTGAGATTGGCGAACAATTCGAATTGAACATCGCTCATCTCTAGTCACCACGGTTCAGGGCACTGGAGCACCATGGGTGAGTCTGACTGCTGGAATGATTGCTAATTATGCATCTTCCTTGTGAGTGATCATAGCCCTTGGTGTGAGAAACCTATACTTCTGTAACTGTTCCTAAGCGCTAGCTAGTGTTACTGCCTTAACGTGGTACTTTCCTAGGGATCTCCTCATCATTTATGTATAAAATTGTTTTTATATGTATGTGTGTTTTTATCTTTAATAAAGTGTAAAGCTAATTTTGGAACCCAACTCCTGAGTGGTTTCCACTTATTGAATGTAATAATGGAGTGTTCAATTACTTGTCCTTATAATTATGTTAGAGCAGAGTAGGATGAACATGAAATGAAGATTTTACAATTGTTCTGGTGGATTTCTTGTTTGATAACTGTAGCCATAGCAGTGGCAATCACCTGAAGGTGCCTGCTTATTTTGTCAGCAGGGCACTGAAGCTCGCTGCCACAGGGACTGTAGTGGCCACCCCACAGCTACGATCACTGTGATTGGCTGTTTAATTCTTATCAGCCAATCACAGTGATTCTAATGTTTCAAGCAATGAAATTGCTTGAAATATTGTGATCCAGCTATGATTGGTGCTACAAGAGCACCGATTATAGGATGAAGCCAAGAGACCGTAACATCATCCCCTCCAGTCCTGATTGGAGCAATAGTGATGTGACTCATGACTGCTCCAATCAGAGTGCAAATGGGCGGTCTGGCCCCACAGTGACCACTCCCCTCAGGTTTATTCGATCAATGAAAGTGAGTAGAGCAGACCCTGCACTGGCTGTTTTAACACCCTAAGTTCCGCGATCAATATCAATCATGGCATTTAGGGATTTGGGAGAGGCATTACGATCCTGCTCTCCTCAGACCGGTATGTGGTGCCCCACCTGGTGAGGCGTCACAAGAGGGGTACTGCACCCATAAATGAGTGTGCGGTAACCCCTGTCACAGTGGGAAGGCAGATGTCTGTGGGAGGATCCCAACCCAGCACTCCCACACACCCACCTAGAATAGATGGTTTTGGGCCCGTACCCTAGGAGGGAAGTTAGGTGAGAAGGGAAAACACACAGTGACTTTTAGTCAGCACTGAGGAAAGACGGAGAACGGGGAGCCTCCGAGTGAGAAAAGCAGTGGGCCTGGAGAGAGATAACAGGCAGCCCAGATGGAAGGAGAGGACCCCCTGAGTGCCCATACTCAGGGAGGGAACTCTGGTCCACTTTACCGGAGTCCCAGTTCCGAAGACAGTCAGGGAGTCCAGCCCCTGCGCTGAGAACACCGGAGGTCATTGGTCTGTTTATTGGCCCTGACACCCTATCTGGTGGGATCAGTCACACCAGGTTAACCCACCGGGGTCGAATCCCAGAGCAGGAGAGGGAGAGAGTGGAAGCCAGGATCGTCAGAGCATCGTAACGGGCCTGGTATTGAGCGGGTTACCCCAGAACAGGCACGAGCAGCGGACACGGGTTAGATCCAGGAAGGCATTCCACGGGAGACTTCCAGAGACTCTGCAGTTCACTGTGACTACCCGACCGGATAAAGAATGTTTTGCCACTGTGAACTGTATCTCCATCTGCCTTGTTCCAGTAAAGTACCCGGGTAGAGTGACTGAGTCTCCGTGTATCTGTTTCTCTGCAATACTGTTCTCTGCTCATTTTCATCATCAGCACCTTCATTACCACCAGTGAATCCCTGCCCCAGAGGGCCAGCTCCACCGGCAGGGAGCTGTACCATCTTTGCCGCTATACCACCACCCTCCGGAGGTCTGAAGCAGCACTGGTGCTCAATCACCAGAAGCTGCAGGTGGCATCACGATAAACTTAAAAAAAAAAATGTATTCCCATTTCAACTACCCCTTTTTAGTTGACCACCAGGGCCAGGGGTCTGGGCAGTCAACCAGTGATATCTCTACCGCAGCAAAGGGCCCAGATACCCGAGTCCCCACACCCTGGGCTAGTCAGGTTATCCCAGCAATGTAATCATGAGAGCCCAATCGTCCCCGTGGTGACCTGAGGGTCACCTGAGTCTGGGTCACCTGACTCGGGCAAGCCTTATAGATGATGGCTGCAGCATGGTCTGTGAGGCTTGTGTCAAAGCAGCTCTGACTGCTGCACTGCACTGTAATGATCAAGTGTTGAAGTACAGTGCAGCTACGATCAGAGCAATAAAGGTTCACGTCCCATAAAGACACTAAGTAAATAAGTAAAAATAAAATAAAGAAAATGTTAAAACATTTAATAAAAAAATAAAAAAATAAATAAATAAAAAGCAAAACATTTCTTAATAAACAGTTAAGTAAGAAAAAAACCCTACACATATTTGGTATCACCACATGCGTAAAAACCCACTTTATCAAACTGTCACACTGGTTAACCCCTTCAGTGAACACTGTATACAAAAATGATGAAAATTCCCTGTTTTTGCTACTTTTTTTGTATACATTGTATAAATTTGTCAGAGCTGTACTCGCAGCTGTGAGACTTTGTATCGCACATGTCCGTGGCTCTCCGCAGTCAGTTGACCTATGGGTCATCAAAAACAAACCCGGGTTACCATGACAGTAATCAGGTCCCCGTGATTATGGCACAATGGTCTGATCACTTGGTAAAGGAGCACGATACCTCTCCCTGCCTTCTAAATGCTGCGATCGCTATTGATCGACGGCAGTATTTAGGGGGTTAAACTGCCAGGAACGGTGCGGGCACTGCTCTTGGTGGTGAGTGCCTGCTCTCACCTGTCATATCAGCTAGAGACTTGATGGCGATTGTGCAGGTACAGCTGCAGTACCCGCAAAATCACCATGACGTACTTCATACATCATCAGTCATTAATGCATGGCTTTTCATGACGTATCCAGTACCTCCAATGTTGGAAAGAGGTTAACATCATTATGTGATTAATATCCATAGCTTTGGATTCCACTCCCCCTTTTTATGCAATCACCTTGCGAGTCAGTCCCTATCACCCAAAGTGATTTCATTTAGATTGTTCTACTGTAATCACACTAAATGCCAGTATATAGAATTTTACCTTTTCCAGCTTTATAAACTACTAGATGGTGGCCCGATTCTAAAGAATCGGGTAGTCTAGAATCTATATAGAGTTTATTTAGTAATAGGGGAGTGCTGTGAAATTAATTGTGTGTATACAGTCGGCTCAGTGGTTGGCACTGTATACGGTGGCTCAGTGGTATCACTGTATATGGTGGCTCAGTGGTTAGCACTGTATATGGTGGCTCAGTGGTTAGCACTGTATATGGCGGCTCAGTGGTTAGCAGAGTATACGGCGGCTCAGTGGTTAGCACTGTATATGGTGGCTCAGTGGTTAGCAGTGAGTGCGGTGGCTCAGTGGTTAGCAGTGAGTGCGGTGGCTCAGTGGTTAGCAGTGAGTGCGGTGGCTCAGTGGTTAGCACTGTATATGGTGGCTCAGTGGTTAGCACTGTATATGGTGGCTCAGTGGTTAGCACTGTATACGGTGGCTCAGTGGTTAGCACTGTATATGGTGGCTCAGTGGTTAGCACTGTATATGGTGGCTCAGTGGTTAGCACTGTATATGGTGGCTCAGTGGTTAGCACTGTATATGGTGGCTCAGTGGTTAGCACTGTATATGGTGGCTCAGTGGTTAGCACTGTATATGGTGGCTCAGTGGTTAGCACTGTATACGGTGGCTCAGTGGTATCACTGTATATGGTGGCTCAGTGGTTAGCACTGTATATGGTGGCTCAGTGGTTAGCACTGTATATGGCGGCTCAGTGGTTAGCAGAGTATACGGCGGCTCAGTGGTTAGCACTGTATATGGTGGCTCAGTGGTTAGCAGTGAGTGCGGTGGCTCAGTGGTTAGCAGTGAGTGCGGTGGCTCAGTGGTTAGCAGTGAGTGGGGTGCTCAGTGGTCAGCAGTGAGTGCGGTGGCTCAGTGGTTAGCAGTGAGTGCGGTGGCTCAGTGGTCAGCAGTGAGTGGGTTGGCTCAGTGGTCAGCAGTGAGTGGGGTGGCTCAGTGGTCAGCAGTGAGTGGGGTGGCTCAGTGGTCAGCAGTGAGTGGGGTGGCTCAGTGGTCAGCAGTGAGTGGGGTGGCTCAGTGGTCAGCAGTGAGTGGGGTGGCTGAGTGGTCAGCAGTGAGTGGGGTGGCTGAGTGGTCAGCAGTGAGTGGGGTGGCTGAGTGGTCAGCAGTGAGTGGGGTGGCTCAGTGGTCAGCAGTGAGTGGGGTGGCTCAGTGGTCAGCAGTGAGTGGGGTGGCTCAGTGGTCAGCAGTGAGTGGGGTGGCTCAGTGGTCAGCAGTGTGTGGGGGCTCAGTGGTCAGCAGTGAGTGCGGTGGCTCAGTGGTCAGCAGTGAGTGCGGTGGCTCAGTGGTCAGCAGTGAGTGCGGTGGCTCAGTGGTCAGCAGAGAGTGCGGTGGCTGAGTGGTCAGCAGAGAGTGCGTTGGCTCAGTGGTCAGCAGTGAGTGCAGCACAGGCTGGAGGGGGCAGAGGCTGGAGGGGGCAGAGGAGGGAGGAGGCAGAGGACGGAGGAGGCAGAAACTGGAGGGGTTAGAGGAGGGAGGGGTCAGAGGAGGAGGGGTCAGAGGCTGGGGGGCAGAGGAGAGCGGAGGCTGGGGGGCACAGGAGAGCGGAGGCTGGGGGGCAGAGGAGAGCGGAGGCTGGGGGGCAGAGGAGAGCGGAGGCTGGGGGGGCAGAGGAGAGCGGAGGCTGGGGGGGCAGAGGAGAACGGAGGCTGGAGGGCTGAACACTCACTGGGCTGTCGGCGGTTCCGGAGGCCGGCCCCGGAGTGCGGGCGGGGCTAGCTCCGTGATGGAGGAGAGTCACCGGGTGTGTGGAGAGAGCGGCAGGACTGGGAGCGGTGGCGGCGAAGGCCGCACACCGGAGTGTGGGCCGGTCCGGGCCGGTTCCCGCATGTTGGTGGGCACACACCAGGCTGTGTGCGGAGCCAGTGGCGGGATGGCGGTCCCTGATGGAGAGTGGGCGGTGAGCTGCAGGGCTGTGGGCCGGATGTGGGTGGGCGCAGACGGGGCTCTGTGCAGGGACTGTGGCGGGATAAGGGGGAGTGGTGGCGCTTTAGCGCCCACCGCGAGGCGCTGTGCCATTTTGACAGCGGCTCACGGTGAGCGCTATGCGCTCACCGCTCGTGAGTCTGGTACTTCCGGTTCCGGTCTTTGACACAGGGCGCAAGCCATCACGGAAGTTGAGCGGATTGGCGGGAAGTGGCCTTCGGGTTTTATATATAAGATATATATATAGCAGTACGATGGTATATGGTGGTAATGAGAGCACATGTATAGCAGCACTATGGTATATGGCGGTACATTACAGTACATGTATAGCAGCACTATAGTATATGGCGGTAGATTATAGTAAATGTATAGCAGCACTATAGTATATGGCGGTACATTACAGTACATGTATAGCAGCACTATGGTATATGGCTGTACATTATAGCACATGTATAGCAGCACTATGGTATATGGCAATACTGCGGTGACCGCGGTCCCCCACTCCTCCTGGCCCCCGGTCGTCCACAGTAAAAATAAAAAAATCCTCAGTGAGGATACTCACCTCTCCGGCGGCTCGCTCCACCTCGGCCTTGTAGGTCCTACAGGCCTTTAGGACCTGTAGTTGCCTGGGCAAGCGATCAGCTAAGGAGGGGAGGGGGGGGCAGGATTGTGTTGGGGGGGCAGAATGGAGCGAGTGGGGCAGGATGGAGCGAGCGGGTCAGGATGTAGCGGGAAGGGGGACAGGATGGAGACGGCAGGGCAGGATGGAGACGGCAGGGCAGGATGGTGGTGGGGGAGGGGTAGGATGTAGGCGGCGGGGCAGGATGTTGGCGGGGGGTGAGAATGGTGATGGGGGTGCGGGATGGAGTCGGGGGGGCAGGATGGTGTTGGGGGTGTCAGGATGGTGTTGGGGGTGTCAGGATGGTGTTGGGGGTGGCAGGATGGATAGGGGGTGGCAGGATGGATAGGGGGGGGCAGGATGGATAGGGGGGGGCAGGATGGATAGGGGGGCAGGATGGATAGGGGGGCAGGATGGATAGGGGGGGCAGGATGGATCGGGGGTGCAGGATGGAGGCGCTCCTCCTGACCCCCTCCGCTCCACGCAGCACCCGTCCCTCTGGGCCTCCAGTCTCTGTGGGCCCCCCCCCCCTCCCTTCCTCTGGGGCTGCACACCCCCCGCCCCCGCTCCTTCATGGTGATAATAAAAAAAAAAAAACCTCAGTGAGGATACTTACCCTGCGGCGGCTCGCTCCACCCGTCTTGTAGGTGGCAGGACAGGACCTGTCGTTGGCTGGGAAACCGATCTGCTGGGGGTGAGTGGGCAAAGCGGGGTAAGTGGGCAGAGTGGGGGATGAGTGGGAAGAGCAGGGGTTAGTGGGCAGAGTCATTGGGCAGAGCAGGGGTGAGTGGGCATAATCAGTAGTCAGAGCAGGGTCAATAGTCAGAGCTGGGGTCTGTGGGCAGAGCTGGGGTCAGTGGGCATGGTCAGTAGCCAGATGGGGGGGGTAAGTAGGCAGAGCAGGGTCAGTGGGCAGAGCGGGAGTGAGTGGGCAGAGTGGTGGGTGAATGGGCAGAGCAGGGTCAGTGAGCAGGATTGGGGCGTCAGTGGTCAGAGCAGGGTAATAGCGGGGGTCAGTGGTCAGAGCAGGGGTTAGTGGGCAGAGTGATTGGGCAGAGCAGGGGTCAGTGGGCACAGTCAGTAGGCACAGCAGGGGTTAGTGGGAAAAATCAGTGGGCAGAGCAGGGGTGAGTGGGCACAGTCAGTGAGCAGAGCAGGGGTCAGCGGGCAGAGCGGGGGTGAGTGGGCAGAGCAGGGTTTAGTGGGCATAGCAAGGGTTATTGGGCACAGTCAGTGGGCAGAGCAGGGGTCAGTGGGCAGAGTGAGTGGGCAGAGAAGGGTCAGTGGGTAGAGCATGGGTGAGTGGGCACGGTCAGTGGGCAGAGCAGGGGTCAGTGGGCAAGGTGAAAGGGCAGAGCGGGGGGTGAGTGAACAGAGGGTGGTCAGTGGGCAGGGTGAGATGGTAAAAGCAGGGGCGAGTGGGCAGAGCGGGGGTGAGTGGGCAGAGCGGGAGTAAATGAGCAGAGCAGGGTCAGTAGGCAGTGTGAGGGGTCAGTGGGCAAAGCATGGTCAGTGGGCAGTGTGAGGGGTAAGTGGGTATAGCATGTTCAGTGGGCAGTGTGAGGCGTGAGTGGGCAGTGTGAGGGGTCAGTGGGCAGAGCAGGGTCAGTGTGAGGGGTGAGAGGGCAGAGCAGGGTCAGTGGGGCATGTGAGGGGTCAGTGGGCAGAGCAGGGTGAGTGGGCAGTGTGAGTGGTCAGTGAGCAGAGCAGGGTCAGTGGGGCGTGTGAGGGGTCAGTGGGCAGAGCAGGGTGAGTGGGCAGTGTGAGTGGTCAGTGAGCAGAGCAGGGTCAGTGGGCAGAGCAGGGTCAGTGGGCATTGAGGGGTCAGTGGGCAGAGCATGTTCAGTGTGCAGAGGAGGGTCAGTGGGCAGTGTGAGGGGTCAGTGGGCTGAGCAGGGCGAGTGGGCAGAGCAGGGTCAGTGAGGGGTCAGTGGGGAGAGGATGGTCAGTGGGCAGAGCAGGGTCAGTGTGAGGGGTCAGTGGGCAGTGAGGGGTGAGTGGGCAGAGCAGGATGAGTGGCCAGTGTGAGGGGTCAATGGGCCGAGCAGGGTGAGTGGGCAGAGCATGGTCAGTGGGCATAGTGGGGGTGAGTGGGCAGAGAGGGGGTGAGTGGGGGTGAGTGGGCAGAGCAGGGTGAGTGGGCAGAGTGGGTGAGGGGGCAGAGTTTGGGGGTGAGTGGGCAAGGTGGGGGTCAGTGGTCAGAGTGGGGGTGAGTGGGCAGAGCAGGGTCAGAGAGAGGGTCAGTGTGCAGAGTGGGGGTGAGGGGGCAGAGAGGGGTTCAGGGGGAAGAGTAGGGGGGTGAGTGGTCAGAGTGGGGGTGAGTGGTCAGAGTGGGGGTCAGTGGTCAGAGTGGGGGTCAGTGGTCAGAGTGGGGGGTCAGTGGGCAGAGCAGGGACAGAGTGGGGGTCAGTGTGCAGAGTGGGGGTGAGTGGGCAGAGTTGGGGGGTGAGTGGGCAGAGTTGGGGGGTGAGTGGGCAGAGTTGGGGGGTGAGTGGGCAGAGTGAGGGTCAGTGGTCAGAGTGGGGGTGAGTGGGCAGAGTGAGGGTCAGTGGTCAGAGTGGGGGTGAGTGGGCAGGGTCAGAGTGTGGGTCAGTGGTCAGAGTGGGGGTGGGTGGGCAGAGCAGGGTCAGAGTGGGGGTCAGTGGTCAGAGTGGGGGTGAGTGGGCAGAGCAGGGTCAGGGTCAGAGTGGGGGTCAGTGGTCAGAGTGGGGGTGAGTGGGCAGAGCAGGGTCAGAGAGAGGGTCAGTGTGCAGAGTGGGGGTGAGGGGGCAGAGAGGGGTTCAGGGGGAAGAGTAGGGGGGTGAGTGGGCAGAGTTTGGGGGTCAGTGGTCAGAGTGGGGGTCAGTGGTCAGAGTGGGGGTCAGTGGTCAGAGTGGGGGGTCAGTGGGCAGAGCAGGGACAGAGTGGGGGTCAGTGTGCAGAGTGGGGGTGAGGGGGCAGAGATAGGTGAGGGGGGCAGAGTTGGGGGGTGAGTGGGCAGAGTTGGGGGGTGAGTGGGCAGAGTGAGGGTCAGTGGTCAGAGTGGGGGTGAGTGGGCAGGGTCAGAGTGTGGGTCAGTGGTCAGAGTGGGGGTGGGTGGGCAGAGCAGGGTCAGAGTGGGGGTCAGTGGTCAGAGTGGGGTGAGTGGGCAGAGCAGGGTCAGGGTCAGAGTGGGGGTCAGTGGTCAGAGTGGGGGTGAGTGGGCAGAGCAGGGTCAGGGTCAGAGTGGGGGTCAGTGGGCAGATCGTGGGTCAGTGTGCAGCGCAGGGGGATGAATAGGCAGAGGAAGTTAGATCGGGACAGGACCTTTGATGACGTCACGGTCATGTGATCTGTGACTCCACCCATCATCGTGACGTCATCAAAGGTCCTCAAGCAGGATGAAGAGAGATCGCGTGTGGTTGGAGGGAGCTGTGGTAAGGGGGGGGGTGACCGGACAGTGGAGGGGGTCTGTGCTGAGAGGCGGGGGTGACCGGAGAGTGGAGGGGGGCGATCGGGTAGCGGAGGGGCAGTGGTGATAGGCTGGGGTGACCGGACAGTGGAGGGCGGCTATGGTGACAGGCAGGGGGCTGATGGGGCAGCGGGGGAAGGCAGTGGAGGATGGCTATGGTGACAGGCAGGGGGTGATGGGGCAGCGGGGGCTGTGTGCAGGGCCGGTGACGGGATAACGGCGAGTGGTGGCGCTTTAGCGCCCACTGCGAGGCGCTGTGCCATTTTGACAGCGGCTCGCGGCACCGCTCGTGGGTCTGCTACTTCCGTTTCCGGTCTTTGTCACAGGAGGGAGGCCGTCACGGAAGTTGAGCGGATAGACCGGAAGTGGCCTTCGGGTTTTTATATAAAGATATGATACTCCTTTTCTAGAACAGTTATAAAGTATTTCCAAATTCTTATGCCTCCATGAGATGACAGATTTTCTGTTTTTTTTTGTTTTTTTTTTATGTGTACATATGTAATCTAGTCAGTATTTCTATATATGGTATTTTATCTATGAGCACTTCTTGAACATATTTTCTCTTTTTATTAGCAACTTCATGAACAAGACTTAATTGGTCAAAACATGACTTCATTCTCGCCTAAATTGTCTGTATATGTGATTCATATCAACCATTAAAGACTTTATGCATATTGAAATAAGAGCATGCAATGATTCTCTTTGGGAGAGCATATCATTTTCCGCACTCACTCCCCATTGCTTATGTTGGGGTTTGTTTTACATCCTGGATATACTATGAGCCAAGTGATAAATTAGTTTTGCACATTTTTTGTACCATTTTTTATCCTACTTTTAGTTATTCCTATGCTTCTCCGTGATTACAACTACTCGTATACCTTGTTCTTACCTGGATAAATGGTATTTTCCTCTGCTGTTGTGGCAACCCATTTTTTTTCTCCTTATTTTGTCCTATAATAAAGTATTTACTAACTTTACAAATTTCTTGGACCTTTAATCAGTTTTATCTTTCCCATCGTATAGAAACTACCCTGTGTATAGTATTCACCTGCTGCCTCCAAGTTCCAGCAATGATCTAACCAGCAAGTGAAGAAATCAAGACTTAGGGTACGCTCACATCTGCATATCGTTTTTTGCCGAGATTCTTAGCAAGAAAAGAGTGTCATGCAAGTGTCATGTGTTTTGACACCAGTATGACATGCGTATGACATGCCAGAGTGCATTTTTCCCACACCTGGCATCCATATGTCCTGCGCATATAAGAAGTATGATATGCGTACGACATCGGATGGTCTTTCTCATGATGTTAAACGTTAGAATACATAGATAGATAGATACGATCCAAAGAATTTCACTGCAGCACTCCTCACTGCTGTGTTCACAGCTTGACAAAGGGCGTGTGTGCCCGATACGTGGCCATTCCTGTCGATCAGATGCCTGAATAAAGACTACTGAGAAAACACCAGTGAGGAGTGCTGCAGTGAAATTCTTTGGATCGTGTGTATTGAAAGGCTATGAAGGAAGCCGAACTGTCCTGCACCCGGAAGGCATTGCTGTTCAAAAGGTTTCGATAGATAGATAGATAGATAGATAGATAGATAGATAGATAGATATAGAAAAGGTAGATGATAGGATAGCTAGATTGGGCTTACCAGTCTCCTGCTCTGGGGCCGCCCATTAAGCTTCATGAATATTCACTGCACTGACCAGCAACTGCCAATTACAGATGCGCACTCTCTGTGAGAGTGTCTGTGATTGACTTTTGTAATCAGACTGCATTTCCGCAATCTACACGGTGTCTGTGCTTGGTTGCCATACACATTAATGTATGGCAACCAATCTGCCATCATAGTGTGTTAAATAAATAGATAATGCGAAAAAAATGCCTAGGGCTTTGATATATTTTTATTCTCAGCTCAGATAAAGCTGTCACCCTCAGCTGTCTTGTTTTACCTTGGCTGGCAAAAAAAAGTGTGGACCTTGCCCTATTTTTTTTAATGGCCAGCCAAGGTAAAACAAAGCAGCTGGGGGCTGATATTCTGATAGTTATTGCACCCCCATGCTATAGAATAGCAGCCCGCAGCCACCCCAGAAATTAGCGCATTCATCAAAAGCGCCAATTCATGGCAGATCAAAAGTGCACAGTGTGAACTTAGCCTTACTAAGCAATCAAATTACCAACTGTCAAAGTCTAAGGAAATCCTGAAAACCCAGACTGTGTGCGGCCCTCGAGGCCTGGATTTTGAAACCCCAGCCTTAGAGGAACACTCCAGCACTGACAAAAAACAAAACAAAATGCTGGGGTGGTGCTTTAAATAATGTATATTATTACTGCTATGATTATGTAAAACATGATATTTATGAAAATGTGTGCAGAGCTACTGAGACCTTAAAGGTGAGGTACCTTAATAAAAATATTAAAACACTTCCCTTTGGCCATCAGGCAAGTGGTCATTCCATAGTTCTAAGCCTATAAAACATCAGGTTCATTTCAAGTTCCAAATGCTTTCTGTCTAAAGTGATCAAAACTGAGTAGTTAATCTAAATGGAGTTCAATACTTCAGTTTGCCTCCATGTTTGCATGCAAACAGTGAAGCACAAGTAAGATAATGAGCTCTTTGCGTGCTAGCACGGTTTTAGCAAGTAGAAGTGATCTGAGAATACTTGTCACATGTCCAACAAAATATGATTTAAGAGAACTGTCACCTCCTGTTAAGCAGGTTAGCCTAAAAGTGAGCCAAGTTCTCTTTTTAAGAATTTTAATTAGCAATAAGTAGAACAAAGTCCTTAAGCTTCTCAAAGTTTACATGTGCTACTGTTTGGGATTTACTCTTTAGCCCAGTTAGTTCAGGCTCCCCTCCAAAGCGTAGATTAGCTGTCCAATGCAATGTTATCTACAAACCTTGCAGTCATACCCATAATCCTATTAACAAACTCCTTGGGAATATTAAGAACACATTTATACAGGATATGGGAAAAACTCCAAATTACGCTTAACTACTGTAAAAACTCACTATATCTATCTATCTACATCCCCAGTTCCTAAAATGTTTGGAAGCTGTGAAACATGCAAAGATAACAAGAATGCAGTGATTAATTTCTTGTTATATTTTATTCACAAGAGAACATAGAACAGAGATACTGTAGGTTGAATGTTAATCATTTTGCTATTACATTTGAAAAAATTAATAAATATAGTAAATGATGACAGCAACACATCTCAAAAATGTTAGGGTTAAATTTACCAATATGTAGCATCCCCTTTTCACTTTACAACAGCCTGTATATGTCTGGAAAGTGAGAAGATTGATTGCTAGAGTTATGGGAGATATGTTGTCCCATTATCTGATGTTGGATTGTAACTGTTCAACAGTTACAGGTGTTCTGTGCTGGATTTTTCATTTCATAATGCGCCAAATGTTTTCTATTGGTGATTGGTCTGGACTGAAGACTGCCACTTCATCACGCTAAGGGTACCGTCAGACCTGTCGAAGGCGCTGGAGATGTTGGCAGAGACTGGCAAGAGCACACATGTTTTTGGCGCCCCGCCAGCGTCGCCGCCCCCGTTTACATGGGGCGACACCTCCAGCGATGCGCCAGCAATCTTACAGGCGGCATCGCGGCCGGGGTGTCTCAAAACACCAGCAGCGATGCAGCACAATGGAAGCCTATGGCTCCCATCGCCTGTCAGGTTGCCGGCGGCCGTTTACATGGGGCGATGTAGACACATCGTCCCAGATCGGCCGCCTGGTTTCACATCACTGATGTAAAACCAGGCGACCACTTAGAGGCGCCGACAAAGCCCCTTTACATTAGGCGACGCAGGGGCGATGTCACCGCCGATAGGCCACGCCCCTACGTCACCTATGTAATTGGCGGCGATGTCGACAGGTGTGACGGCACCCCAAGGGCTCGGACACATGGGCATATAAATCGGATGAGTGCAATGCGTGAAAATCTTGCATTGAATTCTGACAAACATCGTTAAATGAGTCAGAGCAGTTGAGCGTTTGGGTTTTTCACTCATCCAGATTCTGGATGAGAAAAAAGTTGCAACAGGCGTTGAGTAGATCCGATACTTGTGCGAGACTCACCAATGCCAGTCAATGGGTGAGAGAAAAAAATGGATAGCACACAGACAGCGTTTTTAGCATGGTCTTTACTATGCTGTACAAAGTGAGATGGAGAGATAGATAGATGGATAGATAGATATTAAGAAAAAATGTACAGCAGCACATCCTTTAAAAGTGAAAAATGTGAATTTATTCTCAGGACCGCAACGTTTCGGCTTGTCAAAACCTTTTTCAAGCAGAACTTTACAGTACACGTACTGCTTGAAAAAGGCTTTGACAAGCCGAAACGTTGAGGTCCTGGAATAAATCCAAATTTTTCACTTTTAAAGGATGTGCTGCTGTTCATTTTTTCCTAATATCTACACCTAAAGATTTATGGTAGGAGGGCTTGCACCCAAATTATTTTCTTTTTTGTGCTGTTCCACATATATTTTTCTTAGATAGATAGATAGATAGATAGATAGATAGATATACTAGATAGATAGATAGATAGATAGATAGATAGATAGATAGATAGATAGATAGATAGATAGATAGATAGATAGATAGATGATAGGATAGCTGGCTAGGTGATAGGATAGCTAGATTTATCTCACCAGTTTCCCGCTGCTTGCTTCTGGGGCCACCCATTAAGCTACGTGCATACTCACTGCACTGACCGACAAGGGCCAGAAACAGATTCTCACTGTTTGTGAGAACCTCTACATTTGGCTATTGCAATTAGACTGTTGTTCCACAATCTGTATCGGTGTCTGTGTTTGGTTTCCACACACATTAGTGCACGGCAACCAACCTGCAATCATATGTGTGTTAAATAAATAAATAATGGGAAAAAAATGCGTAGGGGGTCCCCTGTATTTTTAATTCACAGCACAGATAAAGTAAACAGCCCCCAGCTATGCAATTCATCTTGACTGAGTACCAAATTTGGGGTCCCCACGCTGTTTTTTTAATTAAATAAATCATTTTAAAAAATAACGGTGTAGTGTCCCTACAATTTGATACTCAGCAAGGATAAAGCACATGATTAGGTGTTGTTATTCTTACACTGGGGAGACACATAGTTGTTGCCTTCCCAGGTTAAGAATATAAGCATCAAATCCTACCACTTTACCTTGCTCTTCCCGATGCCCTGGTGTAGCGGCATCAGGTGATAGAAGAGGATAATGAAAGCTGAGTGTTGACAGTTTGTCATTGGCCCTGGATTGGTAATGTCAAGTGTCTTCTGATACCCACCCATTACCAATCCAGGAAATGAAGAGTAAATAAACACACACATGCACACAGAAAAATCCTTTATTCAAAATAAAACACACTGACAACCCTCATTATCCAATTTATTAACCCAACACATACCCTTTGACCATTATCCACCACGAGGTCCAATGTCACAAACTCAGCTCTGCATTGGAGGTCGAGCTGAAGAAGAATCCTTTCATCGCGGCCTCTGAACACAGTGTAAGAGTGTGTAAAAATTTACTTCCTGAATAAAAAGGTGGGGGCTGTCAGCTGAGGAGGTTGTCACGGAGACAGGGAGGACTTTATGACAGTTTGGGCTGAGGTAAACTGGTCTCCAGAGGTGCTGTGAGGAGAGTGGCTGTGGAGAAGTCTGAGCCAGATAAAGCTGAGACCGGACACTGATCCACTGGACAGCAGAGCCCCTGGAGGGGACCAAAGACTTATTCCCTGCTAAGAAGCGAGTATACTACTGCCAGGAGAGGAGTGCTTTAGAGGAGACGGGTCGGCCATACTGTGAGAGAAAAAGACTGAATCTCTGCTGTGAGACTGCAGGCCTCGGTGTGGTGTCTCTAGGTGAACACACTTGGCCTCCCAAAAAGCTACAGAGACTAAGACCCCCCTTCAGACAAGAGAACACAATATCCCTATTTACTACAGTTGTGTTTTATTTATTTTTCATTTTTGGCGCTGAAGACCATTGGAAGTGACTGCGTTAACAGTACTTCCCCAGGCCTGTACAGACTGTAACTGGACTAAACTTTACTATTAGATAAGGTACCCGGGTATCCAACAGATCAGATATATAAATATATATGTACATATATGTACACTGGGTTTATATGTATTGTATGTATAGAGTTGATAAGATTGTAAATCGGTGAGTTATTTCAGTGATCCTCACTAAACTGCATCCATCTGATTTACACCTGTCCTGCTGCTGTGTGTAGTAAATCGCTTATTTTTCTGTATAGATTTTAGGTAAATTTATTTTTGGCATTGTCTCCTCACACTGAGGAGGAACATTAAGGTAACACACCGACCCCTAGCTTGATGCTGGGTGTATGTAAATAATTTATCTATTTCTGGGGAAATAACATATCTGTGCATCTTACTCTAAACTTTCCATCTGTTTCCCCAAGTAAAAGCAAGTATTTTATGTTGCTTCTGCCTCCGTCTCTGTTTCTGTGACTCACTGGATCTAGTACGGACCTCTGGTCATTACATTTTGGCGTAGTCGGCAGGATCCAGCTTTTGTCATGGACGGAGACGAGGGAAGAAGTGGCCCATCCACACTAGCGGTTCTTCCGCTGATTGCGGGTCCCCCGGCAGCTGCGACGACTTTGCAAGGGTACGTGCCGGTAGGAGCCTTACTCCAGCACATACCCAAATACGACGGGCATAGCATGACGTGGCAAGACTGGGTTGAGAGGGTACAATGTATTTTGCAAATGTGTAATTTAACCCCCGAGTTACGGGCAGGGCTGGCATTGAATGCATTAGAGGGAGACGCCAGGAGGACAGTGATGGTGCGACCAGAATCAGAGAGGGATACACTAGAGAAGGTTCTTGAGTTGCTGAAAGTGAGTTATGGAAGCCGTGTTAGAGTGACGCAGTTTCGGGCCCTCTTCTCGCCCTCAAGGGAAGCAGGAGTCCCTAATGCAGTACTCCATTGCCCTGCAGGAGACATTAAATGAGATGCACCGCCTAGACCCTAAGGCCATGGGAACGTTCCAGGAGGTGGACCGGCTTCTCCGGGATCAGTTTATTACCGGGCTGGCCAATAGGTTTCTTCGTGATAAGTTGCAGGAGAAGGCTTGGATCACTCCTGATCTGACCTTCTGGCAAATATATCTGGCTGCCCTTGAAAGGGAAGAGGAGTCTGTACCTGTGGTAGAGAAAACTGTAAACAGCATTCAAATGGTGAGAAGCCGAGAGACTGGGACTGATCCTGTGGTTTTGACAGAAGTGATTCAAGCCCTAAGATCAGAGCTAAGGGAGCTGCAGGTAGAAGTGGCCAAAGTACGGAAGGAGTTGTCCCCTCTCCCGGCAGAGAGACCACCTGCCAAACCTGTCAACTCCAGTATAGTCCGTATGCAAGAGAGGCATGGAGTATCTACACTGGGTGCCTGCAGCCAAGCTGGACGTGTGCCCCGGAGGCATCGCCAGAGGAGCCATTCCGCCTGCTTCCGTCAGACCAATATCATTCCAGAGAATCCACTGCCAGTGGCAAAGCCGTTGGCCGCTGCTGTAGAAAGGCGACCGGCCACTGCTGTAGAAAGGCGACCAGCCACTGCCTATTCCCCACTGGGCCCTCGACGAGAGGAACATGACTTGTACGCAAGTAGCCCAGTGAAGGAAGCAGAGTTTGAGGGGCAGAAGATGAGGTGTTTAGTCGATACAGGATCAGAGTGTACCATCATGCCTCTGGAGGTGTATGAGAGACACTTCAGTCAATTGATGGTCCCTGAGGATGGCCGAGTATTACGTCTTACCGCTGCCAATAATGGCCAGCTGATGGTGAAGGAGATCGTGTGGATGCAGCTGAAACTGTTCGGCCAGAAGCTAGGTCAGAAGGGAGTCGTGTTGGTTGACCATCCCCCCAGAAGAGGGATGGAGGTAACACTCGGGATGAACGTACTGAGAGACTTGAATCATCAGATGTATGCTAGTGAAGGACCCCGATACTGGAGCCGTGCTACCCGTCACCGACCCACGCAGAGAATGTTACACCGTCTGGTGCTGAGCTGTGATCTTTTGAAGAGTTCGGTCCCGGAGGGCCGGGTGGGTCTTGTCAGAGTGCCGTCGTGGTCCACGGTCTCACTGGCACCACGGCAGGAACAACTCCTGATGCTGCCGGTGGGAGCGGGCCAGAGATTAAATGGTCTGGAAGTGCTACTTGAACCCGCTCCGGAGAGTTCATCATTTGCTAAGACACACGTGGCCCGTGCCTTGGTGGTTATGAAGAATGGACGGGTACCAGTCAGATGCATTAACGTGCTGGATGAGGCTGTCACGATTCCCGCTGGAACCATTCTTGCTAAGCTATCCATACCGGCAGAAAAGATGCCTGAGGGAATAGGATTTGAACTGCGCCCCGACCAACAGTCGGCATGGACTTATGCGGTTGAGTTGGTCAAGACAGAGCACCCTACTGAAGACTGGAATGGGCGCGTGATCATGAACCAGATGGATGTGGATCGGGAGAAGCTAACCTCTGCTCAGTTGGAGCAGCTGGAAAAAGTCCTGTGGGAGTACCAGGAGACCTTTTCTCGGCATGGAGAAGACTTTGGCTGTTCCCAGACAATTGAGCATGAGATTCCTACAGGAGACACCCCTCCCATCAGGGAACGATACCGCCAAATTCCTCCCAAACTTTATCAAGAGGTAAAAGGCATGGTAGCCAGTATGCTTGATAATCAAGTGATACGAGAGAGCCAAAGTCCCTGGGCTGCCCCCGTGGTCCTGGTGCGAAAGAAGGATGGGACCCTCCGATTTTGTGTGGATTATCGGAAATTAAATGCGCACACGGTGCGAGACGCATACCCGTTGCCTCGGATTGAGGAGTCCCTGTCTGCATTAGGACGGGCCAAATACTTCTCAACGTTGGACTTGGCGAGCGGATATTGGCAGGTACCAATGGCTGAGAAAGATCGGGCAAAGACAGCATTTATTCTGCCAATGGGGCTCTACGAATTCAATCGGATGCCGTTTGGACTCAGTAATGCCCCGGGGACCTTTCAACGCCTTATGGAACACTGCTTAGGCGACGTGAATTTCGAATCGGTACTGATATATCTAGATGACATCGTGGTGTTCGGGACATCATTTGAAGATCATCTTGAGAAGTTACGCCAAGTGCTCCAACGGCTCAGCCGCCATGGATTGAAAATAAAACCGAAGAAATGTCAACTGTTCAAGAGTCGCATAGAGTATCTAGGCCATGTGGTGACTCCCGACGGGGTGTTACCCTCAGCCAGTAAGATCTTAGCGGTACAGGAGTGGCCACCTCCCCAGACCCTGCGGGAGGTTCGGGCTTTCTTGGGATTGGCGTGGTACTATCGACGATTTGTGCCCAGGTTTTCACAAGTAGTGGGTCCTCTGAATGAACTTTTAAGAGGGACAGCGCTGGGTCCTCGCAACCGTCCTATTCAATGGGGGCCTCAGCAGCAAAAGGCATTTGACGAGGTGAAAACTGCCCTAACGAGTGCCCCGTTGTTGGCATATGCCCGGTTTGATACCCCTTTCCTGTTGTACACTGACGGTAGTCTTCACGGGTTGGGGGCGGTACTAGCCCAAATTCAGGATGGTCGGGAGCGGGTCATCGCCTATGGCAGCAGGTCTTTAAGGGACACTGAGCGCAATCCGGCTAACTATAGTTCGTTTCGCCTGGAGCTACTAGCATTGGTATGGGCTATGACAGAGCGTTTTGCCGAATACCTCACTGGTGCTGAAGTGTTGGTAATGACAGATAACAATCCCCTGTCCCACTTAGATAATGCAAAACTGGGGGCACTAGAACAGCGATGGGTTGCCCGCCTTGCTAAGTTCAACTATCGTATTAAATTTTGGTCTGGACGAGAGAATGGAAATGCCGATGCGCTGTCACGGGTGCCTTTGGGACCCTCAGGAGGGAGTGTTGACGATGAACTCGAGGACATCGAGACTCCCGATTTTGGTCAATTACCTATCTTCCAGAGTGTGGTACATTCAAGTGGGGTGGCATCAGGGATGCCTTATGTCCTTGGTAAAACTCCTGCTGACTGGTTAGAGGACCAAAATGGCTGTCCAGACATTAAACTGGTACGCTCTTGGGTACAGAATAGAGTATGGCCACGACCAGAAGAGAAGGCCCAATTGTCCACAGAAGGCGAGAAGCTGTTGCGTCAGTGGGACAAGTTGTGCGTTGAACATGACCTATTATATCGCAAGGTTTATTTGCAATCTGAGTTGCAGCACCGGCACCAGCTGGTGATCCCCATGTCGCTGGGGCCGGTGGTTGCCCGTGAAGCGCATGAGAAAGGAGCTCACTTTGGTAGTGAAAAGACACTCCAGTGGCTACAGCGAGTCCTCTATTGCCCTGACCTGGGAGGCATGGTAGCGGAGGCGTGTCGGCAATGTCGGGTCTGTGGGCTCAGTAAGAGTCCTGAGCAGCGGGCCTTACGCAAACAATTAAAACGTCTGCCCCCTTGGAATTGCTCATGATTGATTATGTCTTGATAGGGTACTCGATGTCGGGGTGCTCCTATTGCTTGGTGATGACAGACCACTTCACTAAATATGCTGTGGCGGTGCCAACGAGAGATCAGACAGCAGAGTCGGCAGCTAAGGCCGTGTGTCGTCATTTTCTCCAAGTGTTTGGGTGTCCGCAAAGAATACACTCAGATCAGGGGGCATGTTTTCAGAGTACTCTAATGAAGGAACTGTACCAGTTGTATGGTATCCAGCAGTCAAAGACAACACCCTACCATCCACAAGGTAATGGAGCTTGCGAGCGTTTCAATCGGACTCTTTTGCAAATGTTGAGGACATTAGAGAATGAGCAGCAGGCTCACTGGCCTGAATTTATCCCTGAATTGATGTGGGCCTATAATAACAGGATGCATAGCACTACAGGTTACACCCCACACATGCTAATGTTCGGTCGACCTGGCCGAGATATTGAAGAATTGAGTATGCCAGATCTCTCCTCCACTCACCCCCGGACCGCGTCTGAATGGGCCTATGAACACCGGCATAGGTTAAGGGTGGTTCATCGGGTGGTGGGTGACCGACTCAGTCAGGTGACTCACCGGGACAGACACCCAGTACAAAATGAGCCTTTCTCTCTGGGGGACAGGGTGTTGGTGAGGACTAAGGGGCAATCGGGCAAGTTGAGTGATCGATGGGAGGCAACGCCATATGTGGTCAAAAGAAGGGTGAGTCCTGAAATTCCAGTCTATGAGGTAGAGCCGGTGGGAACTGGAGGACCGACCCGCAATCTTCATCGTAACATGTTGCAGCGATGTCGGTTCGAAAACTCAGGCCTCATTTCCAGGGAGCCAGAACCTGTTTCTCGGGGGGTGATTCATCCTAGTAATACCGAATGTTGTGATGAGCCTTTCCCTGTGTCTACCCACCTTTTCCCTGTGGTAAATGCGCCGCCATATAGTGAGAATATTGTGCATCCTATGTCTTCTCCTAGGGATGCTGAACAAGGACAGGTGCCTGATCCGGACAATGTGCTATGGAATGCAGCACCTCAGGAGGGAGCATCTTCATCAACTTCTCCTGGTGAAAGCACTGATACCTCTGAGACTGGAAATTCAGTGTCTGGTCCCAGGAGGTCAACTCGGGCTACAGCGGAAATACCACCACAGCGCTATGCGCAAGAGGACTTTGAGTGGGGAGGTGTGTCGAGGACGCCAACCTTTAGTGGGGTGGCATGTAAGAGTGTGTAAAAATTTACTTCCTGAATAAAAAGGTGGGGGCTGTCAGCTGAGGAGGTTATCACGGAGACAGGGAGGACTTTATGACAGTTTGGGCTGAGGTAAACTGGTCTCCAGAGGTGCTGTGAGGAGAGTGGCTGTGGAGAAGTCTGAGCCAGATAAAGCTGAGACCGGACACTGATCCACTGGACAGCAGAGCCCCTGGAGGGGACCAAAGACTTATTCCCTGCTAAGAAGCGAGTATACTACTGCCAGGAGAGGAGTGCTTTAGAGGAGACGGGTCGGCCATACTGTGAGAGAAAAAGACTGAATCTCTGCTGTGAGACTGCAGGCCTCGGTGTGGTGTCTCTAGGTGAACACACTTGGCCTCCCAAAAAGCTACAGAGACTAAGACCCCCCTTCAGACAAGAGAACACAATATCCCTATTTACTACAGTTGTGTTTTATTTATTTTTCATTTTTGGCGCTGAAGACCATTGGAAGTGACTGCGTTAACAGTACTTCCCCAGGCCTGTACAGACTGTAACTGGACTAAACTTTACTATTAGATAAGGTACCCGGGTATCCAACAGATCAGATATATAAATATATATGTACATATATGTACACTGGGTTTATATGTATTGTATGTATAGAGTTGATAAGATTGTAAATCGGTGAGTTATTTCAGTGATCCTCACTAAACTGCATCCATCTGATTTACACCTGTCCTGCTGCTGTGTGTAGTAAATCGCTTATTTTTCTGTATAGATTTTAGGTAAATTTATTTTTGGCATTGTCTCCTCACACTGAGGAGGAACATTAAGGTAACACACCGACCCCTAGCTTGATGCTGGGTGTATGTAAATAATTTATCTATTTCTGGGGAAATAACATATCTGTGCATCTTACTCTAAACTTTCCATCTGTTTCCCCAAGTAAAAGCAAGTATTTTATGTTGCTTCTGCCTCCGTCTCTGTTTCTGTGACTCACTGGATCTAGTACGGACCTCTGGTCATTACAACAGAATGATGGCACTGAGAGCTGAGGCTGTGTGAGCAATGAGTCAATGAGGTCACCCAAAAACACAGCTCAGGTACCTACACAAAACATGCATTAGGGCAGTGAAGTGAATGGAGCCGACAAATCACTGCATTTAATGTAAGTTTTACTATGGATAATGTCTATACTATGTTTGGGCATAACTAACTGCTAGTTAAGCAGGAACATGTACATAGGGACTATTAATTTAGAACCAGTGAGAATTAATTGAGTGAGGAAAAGTTTTCCCTTGATTAGAGTTATACCGATAAATAAATCATTTTAAAAAACAGTGGTGTGGTGTCCCCCCCAATTTGATACTCAGCTAAGACAAATCACATGGCTGGGTGTTGTTATTCTTACCCTGGAGAGACACATAGTTATTGGCTGCCCAGGGTAAGAATAGAAGTGCCAAATCCTACTGCTTTACCTTGCTCTTCATGATGCTTTGATGTGGTGGCATCAGGTGATAGAAGAGGTTAATGACAGCTGAGTGTTGACAGCTTGTCATTAGCCCTGGATTGGTAAGGTCAAGTGTCTTCTAATACCCGCCCATAACCAACCAGTAAGTGAAAGGTTAAGAAACACACACAGAGAAAAATCCTTTATTCAAAATAAAACACACTGACAAACCTCATTATCCAATTTATTAACCCAACACATACCCTCTGACGATAATCCACCATGACGTCCAATGTCGCAAACTCAGCTCTGCTGCATTGGAGGTCAAGCTGATGAAGAAGAATCCTTTCATCATGGCCTCTGAGCACAGAATGATGGCACTGAGAGCAGCAGCCGTGTGAGCGGTGAGTCTATGAGGTCACCCAAAGATACCGATTGGCCGATAGGCATATAACTATGTACAGGACTCTATGTTTTATATTTTAAAATAGCTGATATATTAGGAAGCATTAACTCTAAATAATTACATGCAATCACCTGGTCTGTTTCCTATCATTAATAAATGTAATTCTCAAGGTAATATGTATCCCATGAGTAAATACAAGCATAATACTGTTAGCAAAAATTGGCTTTGTCCTTTTTTCATGTCTGTAGCTGCAGTTATTAATGATTTTGTATGCTTTAATTAATTGATTAATAAAGATTGGAATATTTTTGGCCCAACATTTTTTGAGGAACTCTTTGTTGTTATAACATGATGAGCTGAAATTTATGGCATGGTTAATACTATGGGTTTATAGTGATAACTAGATGGTGGCCCGATTGTAACGCATCGGGTATTCTAGAATAACTATGTAGTTGACATACTGTGACTGACAGAACTTGTTCAGTCAATGTGAGTGAACTATGTGGAGCCCACTGGGATGGGGTACTCGGTGCCGGACCGGGGTACTGCTGGGGATGTCACGGCGGTCTTGGTCCGGACCGTGTCCCGGGTTCCGCAATAAATGGGGGGATATTTACAGGGGAGTTTTGTCGTGACGCCACCCACGGGTTGTGGTCAGTAAGGGGACCACCGCTGCAGTGTACTTTAGTCAGGAGGATGGATGAATGCTGCAGCAACGTGGATGAGCCTGCCGCGAATCGGGACAGCTCCTGACAAGGTAAAATGGTGGACAGACAGTTCTTTATACCTGAAATCAGACACGGACACTGAAGCAGGGTTCACCGGGTTTACTTTCCAACTCTTCCAAGTCACACAGTGCACGGTACAATTCAGTTCATAACAGCTTTACTTAGTTTACTCCAGTACACTTGAACCCTCTGCAGCCAGGTTGTCACTCTGAGACCCCTCACTCTTTCTATGTGTCCTTTAAGGCTGATTCTCTTTCTTCTGTTAGGTGTATTGCGGAGCGACAGCTAGGTCCCTTAATATAGCTTCCTCCCTAAGAGCATGGGTGGCAAGCCGGGTCCTCCTGGTTGCTGATGTGCCCCCAACTCTGTAATGGGAACATGGACCTGGAATCTGTGTTCCCCATCAGTTTGTCTGGGGAGCCGATGTGAATCTTCAGTCCCTCTCAGAGCTAACACTCTGGTTTCAGCCTAGACTTAAGTGTCCCTATTTTACATGGGATCACCGGGCTCTTCTCTACCCGTGTTACTTCCCAGTTACGTCAGGAGAGGGTGTTCTGTCAGCAATTTGTCAGCGCTACCGTCTTCCTCGGACCCGATGGTACTGGTCCAGTCTTGGCTGCTCGGCACTCGCCTACTGGCTAACTACTTCCTGTTTCTCCCTTATATACTGATCTGTTACCATGACTACGCTTCACCCACTTATAACTGGCCCTACTACCCCTTGCCTGCCTAGAGTCCAAGGCTCCGGGTTGGGTCTATGTCAGTGGATGTGTATTATAGAGGTGTTTGCTATACAAACTGTCTACCCTCCTGCCTGGCTGCAGTTCCTACCTGTGGCCACCCTGGTCTCAGGGGCGCCACAACTACATATATATATATATATATATATATATATCACTGATAGCAGTGCTATGTTATATGGTGGTACATTACAGCTAATGTATAGCAGCACTATAGTATATGGCGGTACATTACATCACATGTATAGCACCACTAAAGTATATGGCGGTTGATTACAGTACATGTATAGCAGCGCTATGGTATATGGTGGTACATTACAGTACATGCATAGCAGTGCTATGGTATATGGCGGTACATTACAGTACATGAATAGGAGTGCTATGGTATATGGCGGTACATTAGAGTACATGTATAGCAGCGCTATGGTATATGGCGGTGCATTACAGCACATGTATAGCAGCACTATAGTATATGGTGGTGCATTACAGTACATGTATAGCAGCACTATAGTATATGGCGGCACATTACAGTATATGTATAGCAGCACTATAGTATATGGCGGTACATTACAGGACATGTATAGCAGCACTATAGTATATGGCTGTAGATTACAGTACATGTATGGCAGAGCAATGGTATATGGTGGTACATTACAGTACATGTATAGCAGTGCTATGGTATATGGCGGTACATTACAGTACATGTATAGCAGTGCTATGGTATATGGCGGTACATTACAGTACATGCATAGCAGCGCTATGTTATATGGCGGTACATTACAGCACATGTATAGCAGCACTATAGTATATGGCGGTACATTACAATACATGTATTGCAGCGCTATGGTATATGGCGGTACATTACAGTACATGTATAGCAGCGCTATGGTATATGGCGGTACATTACAGCACATGTATAGCAGCACTATAGTATAGGGCAGTACATTACAGCACATGTATAGCAGCATTATGGTACATGGCGGTACATTACAGTACATGTATAGCAACGCTATAGTATATGGCGGTACATTACAGCACATGTATAGCAGCGCTATGGTATATGGTGGTACATTACAGCACATGTATAGCAGCACTATAGTATATGGTGGTACATTACAACACATGTATAGCAGTGTTATGGTATATGGCGGTACATTACAGTACATGTATAGTAGCTCTATAGTATATGGCAATACGTTATAGTACATGTATAGCAGCGCTATGGTATATGGCGGTATATTACAGTACATGTACAGCAGCGCTATGGTATATGGCGGTACATTATAGTACATGTATAGCAGCACTATAGTATATGGTGGTACATTATAGTACATGTATAGCTGCAGTATGGTATATGGCGATACTCCGCACCCCATGGTCCCCCCGCTCTCCACGACCCCCCGTCCCCGCGGCCCCCAGCTCCTCCTGGCCCCCATTACTCCACAGTAAAATTAAAAATAAAAAAATCCTAAGTGAGGATACTCACCTGTCCGCCGGCTTGCTCCTCCTTCGTCTTCTAGGTCCTACAGGCCTTTAGGACCTGTCACTGCCTGGGAAACTGATCAGCTAATCGGTCACATGACCGCTAACTAACGGGGGGGGCAGGATTGGAGCAAGTGGGGCTGGATGTAGCGAGCTGGGCAGGATTGAGCCGAGGGTGCAGGATGGAGCCGGCGGGGGGGCAGGATGGATGCGGGGGGACAGGATGGATGCGGGGGGGGCAAAATGGATGCAGGGGGGGCAGTATGGATGCGGTGGGGCAGGTTGGAGCGAGCGGGGCAGGATGGAGCGAGCGGGGCAGGATGGAGCGAGCGGGGCAGAATGGTGCGAGCGGGCAAGGATGGAGCGAGAGGGCCAGGACGGAGCGAGAGGGCCAGGACGGAGTGAGCGGGGCAGGATGGAGCGAGCAGGGCAGGATCGAGCTGGGGGGGCAGGATGGAGCAAGAGGGACAGGATGGAGCCGGGGAGGTGGCAGGTTGGAGTCGGAGGGGGAGGTAGGATGGAGACAGGGGGAAAGAGGATATATGCTGGGGGGCAGGATGGACGTGGGGGTCAGGATGGATGCGGGGAGGCAGAATGGTTGCAGGGGTGGGCAGGATGGCTGTGTGGGGGCATGAAGGTGCCAGGGTGGGCAGGATGGCTGCAGGAAGGGCATAATGGCGCCGGGGTGGGCAGGATGGCTGCGGGGGTGGGGCAGGATGGCGCCAGGGGGAAAGGATGGCTGCAGGGTTGGGCAGAATGGCTGCGGGGGAGGGGGGGGCAGGATGGCGCCGGGGTGCACAGGATAGCTGCAGAGAGGGGCAAGATGGCTGCAGGGGGGGGCAGGATGGCACTGGGGGGGCAAGATGGCACTGGGGGGGGCTGGATAGCTGCGGGTGTGGGCAGGACGGCTGCGGGGGAGCAGGATGGCACCGGGGGAAGCAGGATGGCTCTGGAGGGGCAGGATGGCTGTGGGGGTGGGCAGGATGGCTGCGGGGGGGGGGGGCAGGATGGCGCCGGGGTGGGCAGGATGGCTGCGGGCGGGGGCAGGATGGCCGCAGGGGGCAGGATAGCTGCGGGTGTGGGCAGGATGGCTGCGAGGGGAGCAGGATGGCACCGGGGGAAGCAGGATGGCTGAGGGGGGGGGGAAAGGATCCACCTCGCCCCCCCTCTGCTGTCACCCGCAGTGTGGCACTGAGTGTGAACAGCGGACATGTGACAGGGCGGGCTGTGTGACGTCACTACTGTGTGCTTGTCTGGGAACTTGCTATCTACCTTATGGAGACAGCTAAGTAGGTGAGGAGATTGTAGAAACTTCCCTCCTCTCAGATATATGCAAATTTGCACTTCATTAAGGAAGTGGAGTAACTCCAGTGCCACATTTAAGCAGCTCCTCAAAGTGGAGCTGCTTAAATGTGGCACTGGAGTTTCTCCACTTTCTTAATGAAGTGCACATTTATGTGCTTGTCCAAACAGCTACATTTTGCCTACCAGCCCTTGAACATCAGTAACATAGCCAATGGCACCTAATATTCAAGTAGTTACTTTTCGTAGCTTTTAGCATTAGATGTGGCTACTAGAGATGAGCAAACCTTTCAAGGTTTAGTTTGGTTCTGGTCGCCGAACTTCAGGTGATGAGCAAACCTGTCTGGGTTCAGAGTTTGGGTGCTTTACGTTGCAAAGCACTGGAGTGCGTTTCGCTATGGTCGGGTACAGTTGGTGCTTGGCCCAGTGCAAGCCACCTGCAGTGTTCGACCGGCTCACACTGGACTTAAAAGTACAGTTTGTGTGCAGTGTGTGTCCAAAATAATTTAAAAAAAAACACCCTCCATACAATATAGGGGGATATCAGCATACTTAATACTGCTCAATATTGAATTATACAATTAATATTAAAATAAAATAATAATTAATATGTTAATATTGAGCAGACCTAATTTCAGCCTATTGGTTCGGCCCTCCACAGTAGTCATAAACTCTCTTGTGGCCCTTCAGAAAAATTCATTGCCCACCCCTGATTTAGAGACATTATTTTATTCTACTGTCAGTAAAATAAGGGAAATGCATTTGAAATGTTATACAATAGCGCCACCTTCTGTTAGCCTTTGATTTACAGTTGAAAGTTGATTTTACTATTACGGTATTTCTTTTTAGCTTGCTTATATAATATCACAATCATTTTTATTACTTTTTAAGTTGTTGTTTTTTAAACGATTAATGTTGGTAAATAAACAACTATTCAAAATTCTTATTAACATTCAAATTTGGTTCTTACTCAACTCATTACAATGGTTATGCTTTACTAGCTGTGAGCCCGATGCAAATGCATCGGGTGTCTAGAATATTTTTAATGTTTTTTTTAGATTTTCAAATAATAATCCAATTATTCCAATGACATCTTTACACCAACTACATATATTAGTATGGTTGATATCATTTAAGGAAAATTGAACTATTATGTTGTAAGGGTCTTAGAACACAAAGTAGCAATACTTCTTAATATGTCAATTTTTTGAATTGATGAATTAACAGTACTAATATATGTATCAGCCACTTTGTGTCAGCCCACCAATCGCGTCAAGATGCCCTTACGCCTGGTGGGACCTACTCTAACTAAATCCGAAATGATATAATTTAGATATTTTTAATTGCTGGATTTTTCTTAGATTTTTTGAGGATTGTGATGTAAATAATAAAATTTTGTAAATTGATACAGAAGGAGTTACCAACTACAGACTTGCAGCAATATCCGTGCAATAACAAAAAAACTTGTAATTAACCTACAGTAAATGGAGTTAACATAGCTTCAGCAGGTGCATAAGATGCATCCACTAACTAACCACAGGTGACTGCAGTTGATGTGGATGACACTGCCACAACTATGTTGTCTGCACAAACTGCAAGTTAAGTACAAATTACATATATGCAATTATGAAAATTACAGCAAGTATGTTCTTGATAAGTCCTTCATGTACAATTATTATCATTTAGTATATT